>JADHYT010000241.1:0-35086 GCA_027604725.1 Entophlyctis luteolus
TTCAGACTCTTTTGCATGTTTTATGCAAGGTTGGTGCAGCCAAAATTGCTTTCCTCATTGATAATTCACAGATATTTTGAGTGTTGGCAAATGAAATAGTGTGGGACTGGCTCAACCCACTAAAACCCCAAAACCTTGCTTCAAGGAGAAAAGGGGAAATGACTCTCCATTTCAGTCACAAATCATTGCCTCTTTGTTGTTTGAACAGGAATTCATAATCAATCAAAGGTGTAAATACCATGAACAGTGTCAATAAAATCTTTCTTCCCAAGTTATATTGACCTGGGTGTATTCTAGGAGAGCCAATTTAAGCAATCTTGAATTCCAGGACTGTGTATATGGAAGAAAATTCTGACAAGGATTTGTTACTGCAAAGAGCTTGTGACACTTGTTAAACACAGTGTGTGTTTGGGTATGGTTTGAAAAATCCAGAGTAAACCTGCTCAGGATGCTTGAGGGAAACCAGACATAGATGTTCCTGGTAGAGACTGATTCTGGCAAAGAAACAGCTGTGGAGTCCACCGGATTGCCAGATTGGAATGGGATAAGCGGGCACCCACCGACTGTGAGGTGCTTTCAATTTTTCGTTCCCAACCGCTATCCGATGTCCTCGACAGGGCCGGCGCATGCAGTTGCACCGGCAGCACACGATCCCCTGGCTGCTTTTCCCACCTTGTTTATCAGTGGCTTGCCGCCTTCTATTTCCGAGCTGGACATCGTCACTGTTCTCGACAACAACAGAATCGAGGCGAAAGTCGTCATCGACAGGGATCCCGTCACCCTCGCCCCGCGCGTGAAAGTTGTCTTCAGATATCTGCCTGATGGTGATCCTCGTCTCCTTTGCTGTCTTGTCTGTTTGCTCTTGTTCCCCCTTTATTGCCCTTAAATTCAGTCTTAACGCCTTAAATGTCCTCCATCAGCGGAACGTTTCTTTGCCACCGTTAATGGATCGACATTTCTCGGATCGAAAGTGCATCTGACGTTCAAGGCAATAACAGACTTCTTCGCAATTTGGGCTGATGATTACAACAGGATCCAAACATGAATTTTTCAAATACTTCTGGGTCCAAAACGATTGTTGTTAAACGGATTCCGTTGTCAGTAACGTCTTTGGAACTCTATGATGCCGTTCGTCCGCATGGACGCATCATCTTTTGTAAGTTTCGTTATTTTTATCAAATTCGATGGCGAATTCCTTTCGAAAGGCAAAGTCATGATGGATCGCGGAGGACTTGAATCGTATGCGCTTTTGCAATTCGAGGAGCAAGCTGCTGCTGAGCGGTGTATCTCGGAAATGAATGGTTTCCCACTCCGAGGCTCTCCCATGTGAGCGCAAAATTGCTGCACCCTTCGTCCTCATGATTTCCCAGAACGTTATCTTGGCAGTTTCCAAAAAATTCGACGCATATTTATCCGTCTATGCGGTCGAACAATATGGCGGCAGTTTATGGACAGCTTTCATCGCCGAAATCTCCAATGCCTGGACTCGAAGGTGGAATAAATTTGGCAGTCTCGGCTGGTTGGGCAGAGCAACCAATGTCTAACTTCGACGAATCATACAGTGCGAACAGCACTTCAAGTTGGATGTATGATGGCGGCGCGAGAACCAACTCTCCTATTCCCCTTAGACCTCGTACTCTGAACGTTTTACCCACAACCGGCTGGCATTCAAGGGCCAGTGTGAACCAAACTTTGATAATTCCAGACGATTCAGGAACTCAAGACGTGCAATCAGAAACTCGCCGGCATACTTGGGACGAAGCCGTTACCATCACGCTTGAGGATTTAAAGTCAATTTCTCCTGCACATGCGGTACTGTCTTCTCAATTCGAGTCTGATCCGTCGGTTTCGTCTGTATTCCCAAGTGTCCATCTTGACTCTCGCAATTTGTACGTTAAAAATCTTCCTATCGACCCGATTTTCGACACAGATGATTTGTATGCACTATTTTCCGCTTATGGCCACATAATATCAGCAAGAGTGATGAAAGATGAAGCAACATGCACAAGTAAAGGATTTGGTTTTGTGAGTTTCAGCACAGAGGCTGAAGCAATGGTGGCAATTGCTGAGCTGAATGGATTCGTCCTTGACCCTGCATTGCCAAAGGGGCTTGTTGTATGTGTTGCGGAACCAAAAGGCTTTCGTGAAAGGAAGCTTATGGTTTTACATGGAAATATCCGCTAACTGTGCTATTTTCTGTATTTTTTTTTTTTTTTTTTTTTTGTCGTTTGAGTATTTTGTTTTCAAATATAACCCCTGTTCAAAGTTCAGTTTTTTTCCCGAAAGATTGTAATGCCTGGGCATGCTTCCTGCAAAAAAATAGTTCATATTTAAAGATGTGCAGCACATATAACATACTACACACAAGCGCAATTCACACAAATCCTCTTCAGTCTGCAGAATAAAATCCAATGTGAAAATATTGCAACGAAACTACCTCCAATATACCGTTTACAATAATTGGGACCTTAGGAAAGCGCTTCCGCTAATTAAGCAACCAGAATGTCATGATTCTTCGGTCTAAAATCCTATATCGGTTTAGGCGTTCAGCCATCATCCTTCTACACTGCCCATCAGCTTAAAACACTCGATACGATACAGCTTTCGCTCCGCGGCACTGTGATCTTGCTGTTATTGTCACCCCGCCATGTTCTATCCACTGCTGCAAGATGCTCGCAATCCTCCGCATGATCAAATATCTTCTTTGTAAAAGAGCTTATCATTAACTTCGAAAGTAATTCTGCATTTGGTCTCTCGCTAAACTTCTGCGATATTGCTTGAGTGTTCCAATCTTTTTTCTTTGACTTTGATTAAATCAAAGGGTTAGGGTAAGATTTGACGAATGCCCGAAGAGCCTCCCAAATTTTCGCCACAACTAATTTAATTTCGAATAACATGCACTTGCTCCCGGCATTAAACTTCTTTTTCCAAAACATTCCATTCATCAGCATAACGTAATATGACCGTGCTACTCATCTTGAAATCAGCTGCGAGTTGTGAAAATGAATTGAAATGCGAGATTATGGAACAGCGCAGCTTGTGGGGAAAAAAACTACACCCAAAATGACATCATGGCACCAACGGATATCAAGTTCCAAACTGAACAACGGCTGCCCTTTCGGCGAATCGATTGCCTTGAATGCGGTGCCGGCTGTACCGATCTGCGCTCTCTAAGGTGTTCAAGGTTGGTGGGAATAAAGGGAAAGGCTCTTAAATAGATCAGGTTTGAGTCTAATGCCACGAATCAGAAGTGAACAGTTTCGAAGCTGGATATGCACGATCGAATAAGGCTGAACCCCCCATTACTATATCAAACATGCCTTCCTTGTTTAGGACTTTGGAGAAATTGTTTTTGGCAGACAAGTAATATTCAGCCGTGCTATCACAAAGCCATGATGCCGTTGCTGCACATTCATCCGTTAGGAACGTTTTGTGGCTCATGCAAAAGTCGGACGTATCCAAGCTAGAGTGCGCAACGAGTAACAATCACATGGCCGTTACTGTTACAATCCACAAATACAAGAGCGGTGCTCGTACTCACTCGAGGACCTCGCGGGCAAAAGCTTCACCCCAACTCGCCCACTGAACTTTGAGTATCGCAGTGGATGAGGGTAGAATATTGCCTTTTTTTCTTTGCCGCACTAGCAAATTACGCATAAAAAGAACTATGCACTTGATCGGGTCGCTCCACAATATCTTTGTGTCGAGAGTTCTTTTGAGATTCTTGTGATTGAATGACTGTTATCGCAAAAAGTTTTCTCCGCCAATCTTCAAAATGGCAACGACAGCAGTGCACTTTGTGGCCTACTCCCTCAAGTACCCAGAGGCATTCAACTTCCTGGACGACTTTAGAGCTACTATATTTCAGGCGGTGAGCAGCTCTTGTTAAGTTTTGGGAAAAAACGCCGTACCGATAACCTTCTGGCAGTTGAACGCCCCATGCCGAGTGAGCGCCGTCGTCCTGGACATGACTGCGGTCGAATATCTGGATAAAAGCGGCGTGGAAGTTTTGCTCACTGCCAAGTATCTGCTGGCTAAGGCATTCGGCGAACCTATACCAATGCATTTTGCAAATGCCAACCCCAAAATCCACAACCGACTTGTTCGCGTGGCCTTGTATTCTCCCAATCCCGACGTCGAACCCTCCCCCAACTGTGCTGATTCACCCTCGTCCCCGACTTCACCAAATACCCCTGAATATGTTGGACCTTCTGCTCGCCGCCTGCGTGCTCATTCAAAATCAGCATTGTCCACACGGACAATTGCCGCAATTGCCAGGATCGGCACTGAAAATTCGGGTCCGGTTCCCATGGAGCGTGCATTCTCTTTCGAATCTCAGAAGAGTGTCCAGCATTTCGAGACTCGCGGGAGGCGCGACATTGTTACCCATGTCGACAAGCCGCTGCCGAACCTACCAGACACTTCAGCGAACATGGATCCAGCTGCATCGAAGTGTTTGTGCAAGCCAGGGAAATGCAGGCCGCTTCTGTGCTCGGGGTTCCGGATGGGTCGCGGACAGGGGAATGTGGGGCCTGTCAGGTCAGGGAAGGACACGGCACCGCTGTCTGTAGCGATCGCGGCGGTGCCATGTGTAGACGCGTTCTTCCACGCAACGCTGGTGGATGCGCTGCGGGCGCTGAATCTTCGCGTATGATGTGTTTTCGCTCAAAAAAGCTGGAAGTATGTCGTCCACGTCGTGGGTCGCACAGCTGCCACAGCTTTCCCGGCTGCTCGTCCCCGCGACTGCCCGCAGCGTATGTATTGCCTCCGGAGGGAGTGCTGCCAGAGTCCAGAGCGCCGTCGTGTGCGCAAACGAGGGTCAAACAAGTGTTGTGCGAATCGCGAGCCTCGACATGTGGAAGCGTATGTGTTTGCGCATTGGCGCTGACGATATCTCGTGCGTCATTCAAGTAAGAATATGGTTGTCCTTGATGTTTGTTGATAATGAACTCTCAGGAGCTCGAGCCCGCCGTTCCATTCACGGTTGCCTTGTCTGAGCTCAACGATACCGGGCGTCTTCTTGCTGTCGCTGGCGAATACCGTGTCGCTGTGATTGTTCTGCCAACGCCAATCAAATATGCCTCTGCTTTCGCTCGCGTTAAAGATTCCACGAACAATTTGAAACGGGAAGCACGGTTCGATCCGCTTTCGCTCATTGAAAACTAACCTACCGCTGCTTTCCTTTCTGTTTCAGACTGCACTTGATTGGCGAAGTGTATCATGTGGACGACTCTTCACGCGTTGTGAAAGTTGCTTGGCATCCGTTGAGTGAAGGAAACAGACATTTGATGGTACTCACAGCTGATGGATTCTTACGGCATGTACCATAATGATTTCCGCATGGAAGTTCCTTACTTAACTGCAGAATGTACGACGTGTCCACTGATCCTACTGAGCCGGAGCAAGTCGCCTGCTTTTCAGACCAATCGGAATTCAGCAGTTCTTTCTCCACTCCGCAAAAGTCAAAAAGCCCGAAAGCGGAAAGCAGCAAATCTCCTCCGAGCAAAACAAAGTCCAAAGGCCGATTCGGAATTGACTGCGATGAGCGTGAAGCTGTTTCTTTTGCTATTCCACGTAAAGGAGACCAATTTGCGGGATGGAATTCTTTGACTGTGTATGGTCTTATGAAAAGTGGAGACATATACGCCGTTTGCCCATTTGCTCCACGACAAAGGTGCGATTGATTTTTTGGCGCATTTATTTATTAATTCTTTTTTCAGTGCCTGGAATGTTGAATGGTTGAAGCATCTTAAGGCGTTACATGATGAAGATTGTCATTCAAATATTGCTGCTGATGATACTTTCACTACGAAACAACTTTATTGGAGAGGAGAATGGCTTCAAGAAGCAATTAATAGCGCTTCAAAAAATCAAGAGAGTCGGCTGCCTGGCGAAACTGCGACATTCTGCATTTCATACGGTTTGATGAAAAAATTGAAAGTGGCACGACAAGGACCCATTCTTGTCGCACCAGAGCAAAACATTGAAGAAGAATTTTCTGCTTGCGATTTGGCAGTAAGCGCCGTAGGAGGCATTCCAGTGTTTGCAGTTTCGAGAGTCAGCGGAATAGTGGTTATTGGAATCGAAACTTCTTCACCAGTGACAAAATGGGAAGTCCAAACTCAAGTTAGTTTTCCTTTCACGTTCAACATTTTGAGATCTGAATTCCAGGAGTCAATGTCGGTGAAAAAGACTCCCTCAATTTATATCCACGAGCAGATCGAAATTTCAACGCCAAGCAAAAACAATCGCGAAATCAAGATATATGCGGATCCAAAATATTCAGACACATTCCATGTTACACACTGCCAAGGAGTACATTCAATATCTGTGGAATCATGGATGAATGAATTGACAAAATCTGTTACCGAAGAGAACATGCAAATTGTCTTAAATAATGAGAAAATGCTTAGTAATGTGGAATGCACTATTGATTTCTTTGATCAGAACCCAAGGTGATACTGATAAATGGGGGAATTCTTAACCCGTTCATTTCCTAGTCCCAATCAGGTCACAGGATTTGCAATTGTTCCTAGTGAATTATTGGGCTATAGTTGTCTCTTGAGCACCATGGACAACAAGATTTTTGGAAGAGAACTGATGATGCGAACAGCCGCCGGTATCAACGATCCACAGTCGAAGGACGAAATATTGCGGTCTAAATTCGTTGATTCCTCGAAGTTGAAAAGTTTACTGCAATATGATCCTGAAATCAAAACGACTTTTGAAATTCCGCGGGTCCTTTCGAAGCCTGGTTCATTAATTGTGGCGAAAGTGCCGAGTGGTGCAGAAGAAAATTCTCAATCAGCAGATCCACCATTGGATCCAGCGCTGGTGCGCACCCTTGCTGCGAAAACAAGTGCATTGCGCACGCAAATAGCTGCCATAACGGACGCGGGAAGCGTTGTTTCAGATCGTGTGGAAGACGTGCAAGCGGAGGCGCTACAACAGCGGGATATTGTGAGTTCATATGCAGACGCTCTCGACAGTGCTGTTGGTGCACGTACAGAGACGCTTCTGCGACGTGCGGCAGCATTAAAAGTGCGACAAGAAGCCTTGAACAGACGTGTAGATGTTGTATTGCAACTTTTGCTTGACGCCGCCCAACCTGAACTGAACGAGGCCGAGTTAGAATTCTTTGCCGAGTTACGAGATATGGCTAGTAGAGTTCGATCGATTCTGAAGCCTCGAATGGCTCAGGTATGAAATGACGATTCGCGCTGATTGGACATAACAAAATTGCAGATTCGAAAACAGAAGCAAGTCTTGCTGATGCAGGTTGATGAAACACTCAGGGGTACTGGCGTTGGAGGGTTGTCGTCTCTTTCAGACGAAATAATTGAAAGCTCAGGAATGCAGTTTACGAACAAGCAAGTGGAAACTATCCAGGAGGCCCTTGCCAAAGAGTGAGCAGCCTTCGTGCTGTTTGTTGGTTTCCATTGACTTGATTTGTGATAACTCAGGTACTCGCTTCTGACAGATGCCTGGAAGAAGGCGGAGCAAATACGGCGAATGCTTTGAATGGGATAATGAGTTGGAACGAACGCAAAATCTTTTTTTCTTTTTTTCCAAAGGAAACCAACAGATGGGCAAGGACAACAAGAACAAAGCCGTTGCCAAAGGCAAGAAGGACTCAAAGCCCTCCACCACGAACGGTGTTGCCAAGCAGAAGCCTACAAAGTCGTCTGCACCGCCCCCAAAGCCCGCACCAAAGAAGGTGATGACTTCCTCAGCTGCTGCCCGCCTCTGATCGTCTTCGTTGCGCATATTCTGCCAGCAGGTCCCCGTAAAGGAAGAAAGCTCGGACGACAGTGACAGTGACAGTGATAGCGATAAAGCACCGGCGAAGAAGCCTGCTGCGAAGGTTCGTTTTTTTTTGTTGTTCTTTTTTTTTTTTTTTCCTCCTTCTTTATCGTCTTTTGGCATTATCCATCCAAACTTAACAGAGAAATGTTAACAGGTTGCCAAGAAAGAGGAATCTTCTGAGTAAGTCGGATCGGGTCGCGGCTTTGGGAGAGAAGAAATTGAGCCCGCACCTCTAACTTTTTTCTTTTTTTTCCCCCCTTTTTTTTCTCCTTTTTTTTTGCATAGATCGGACTCTAGTGATGACGAACCTCCAAAGAAAGTCGCAGCGCCAGCGAAGGTAGAAACGATCAAACGTGATACTTTAATTGCTGATCATGGCAAAATTAGAAGACCGTTGCAGTGAAGGCGGACGATTCGGACGACAGCGATAGTGACAGCGACGAGGACGAGAAGCCCGCACCAAAGGCTAAAGCTGCCCCTGCTCCAGTCAAAAAGGCACCAGCCAAGAAGGAGGAATCTGAATCTGAAGATTCCGAGGACGAGAGCAGCGAGGACGAAAAGCCTGCCGCAAAGGTCGCTCCGGCAAAGAAATCTGCCGCAAAGAAGGAAGATTCCGAATCAGAAGAATCGGACTCGGATGACGAAGAAGAGGAAGCTAAACCTTCAGCGGCAGCGAAGAAAGCGACTCCAGCCAAAAAGGACGAGTCCAGCGACGAGGAAAGCAGCAACGACGAAGAGGACACTGACGAGGAAATGAAAGAAGCAAAACAAGAGGACTCTGATGAGTGAGTGTGCCCAAAGATTGTGGTAAACTAATCATTCACGCACAGAGACGAGGACGAGGACGAAGAAGGCGACGATGAAGAAGAAGAGGTTGAAAAGCCTTCTTCAAAGAAGCGTGCTGCTCCTGAGGCTGAATCGACCCCCAAGAAGCAAAAAGTTTCAGACAGCAATGAATCTACCACGTGCTTTGTGGGAAACCTGTCCTTCAATGCTGATGAAGACATGGTAAAAGAACACTTCGCTGAATGCGGAGAAGTCGTCGGTGTTCGTATTGTCCTTGGCCCTGATGGCAGGAAGAAAGGCTACGGTTACGTCGAATTCGCCGATGCCGAATCTGCCAAAAAGGCCTTAGAGATGGCAGGATCATCACTTGACGGTCGTGAAATTCGCATTGATCTATCAACTCCTCGCCCGGAGAGGAAAGCCGAGACTCCAAAGTCGGAAGCCTCAGACACTCTGTTCGTCGGAAACTTAAGCTTCGATGCCACCGTTGAGGATGTCCAGGCAATTTTTGCAGAGCATGGAGAAGTTACATCATGTCGTATTCCAACTGACCGAGAGTCTGGAAACCCGAAAGGGTTTGTAATTGCCATGGTTCAGATGTCGAATATTAAACGCATCCTTGAAACAGATTCGGATATGTTACATTTGCCAGTGTCGATGCTGCTAAAGCAGCCTTGGAATCGTTGAATGGATACGAGTACTTGAACCGCGCATTGCGTTTGGACTTCTCCGCACCGCGAACCCAGAACGATGGCGGTCGTGGTGGGTTCCGCGGAGGTCGTGGAGGATTCGGTGGGGACCGTGGACGCGGCGGATTTGGTGACCGCGGTCGCGGTGGACGCGGCGGGCGGGGAGGAGGTCGCGGTGGCTTCGGAGGCGACCGTGGCGGTCGTGGAGGTCGCGGAGGATTCGGTGACCGTGGTCGCGGTGGACGCGGAGGTGCTGGTCGAGGTGGCTTCAGCGCGCAGCCGTCTGGCAAGAAGACGACTTTCGAGTAATTTGGCCCCAGAACGCGGGCAATACGGATTATATTGGGGTTTCGCAAAGACCATGCTTTATTCAGTGTTATATCCAGTGCCTAGAGCTTCCCAAGCTCTTTTTTGATGCGTGAGCTGATTTCTTTTTCATATCGGTTTTGGGGCCTTTCCGCGCTGCTGTCGTCACGCAACTCAGCCAAAAACTCCTTCGCAGCAGCGTCCAATTCATCTTCCGCGTTTTCATCATATTTCCCTTTTAATAGGGGCATTCCACTATTGCTTACAGTTTTCATCTTCGCCGAAAACTCCTTCAGCTGCAGATTGTTTCCAAGGTCAGTTTTCACAATAACCTCCAGCAAGATGAAATCGCCTTACAGATCCGACGTCCAGAGCTGCAGCGGTCGCCGCAACAATCGACAGAGTTCCCGAAAGAGTCAATGCCGTTCCAATGAAGAATGCACGGCTGTTGAAAGGAATGTAACAACACCAAAACGTTAGCGGCACCTCAATCGCGAACGCACCATTACCCAGCAAACATGTACGCAGCCAACTTTGGATCCGCCGTGCGTGAAATATGGGACTCCATGAGAAGCTCCGCCGGTGAGGTTGAATGATACCCGGCTGTGGAAAAAACTCAGAAAAGCCACGCCAACGAGCCAAGAGCCAGTCTGAATTCTTACGCATTGATCGTTTGCGCATTCGAAGCAGTATTCCTGGAAACCAGACAGAAGGTTTAGTACACTTGGAGAAACTGTTATTTGGCTCACCTCCGAAGACTGCCGCAGACGCCACGCTCACCCCGATCCTTTGTGTTCAAGCAATCCAACGATTAGCAGCTGACGATTGATCTCAAATATATACCGAGTCCACTGTGCTAAAGATCGTGTGTACGGTTGTGCGAGTGCTGTGTCAGTCATTTCGATGAATTTTCTCTTGTTTTCTCTTGCATGCTTCAACTCTTTCTACAGCAGCGCAGATCCCTGTCTTCCAATCATTGAAACATTGCTGACTTACTTCAAAGAATATATTTCAACATGCTCCAAATGCTAACAATTGGGATTGAAGAATAACAAATTCCTTCGGGGCACGTGTATTGGTGCTTGGAAAAATCGATTCGGTGGCATGGGAGTACATTGTCGGTCATCTCATGCACAAATAATATCGTCGAATTTACGACTACTACCCGTATGGAATTGTGGTTACGTACGCGATGGCTTTGTCCCTGCTGATTTAAATTTGATGTTGCCAGCCAAATATCATAAGTTTATTAGTGACTCTCTGCTGCGTGCCATACTGCGGCGATCTAAACCGCTGCCGGCATGCAGCAGGCCTCCGCTTGTACCTGCTGCCGGCAGCGCACCAATGTGCGACATCTTCCGACGCGAATTCAGCACATACTCTGTTACTGAGCTCGAGGAGTTCTTCGAAAACGAATCAACGTTGAATATCTGGCTTCGGCTTCGGGTTGTCCGAACTGGGGCATCATCGGAGACTAAAAGCGATGATTTGTTCGCTTCGGCGGCAAAGGAACGAGTTGCGGTTGTTAACTTTGGGTTTCCTGTGTCCGCAACCATACTGGTTGAGGGTGCGTTGGTATCCGTAGAAAATTTGAATTCTGAGCCGCTTTTCCGTTTGGTTTCGTGAGGTTGACTAGTGCCTATACTGGAAGCGGAAGATCGCGGACGACTAGCGTTTTCGGGAAGTGAATAATCCGCAATATATGGCGCTTCCCGTTTGACCGCGGAAATTGGTGGTTGCGGTGGTGGTGGCGGAGGTCGTCGAGATTGTTGAGTTTGAGTGGGCTTATTAGTTTGCTCCAACGATGATCGGGAGAGAGAATTGCTGCGACTTGTACTCATCGAAGGAATTTTCCCTACCCCAGGAATGTCGGGAGTGTACACGTACGAAGGTTCCGGCTTTTGTAGGCTATCAGAGGAAGCTAATACTGGGTTAACAATGTAGGGAGCACGCTTTGCTGTGCAAATCTGGTTAGACATCTAAAACGGGAACTTTTTGCTTGTACCTGGCAAAACGTTGTAAACGGAATTTCTGGCAGAAGACGAGACAATTACACTTGGCGTATTGATTTCGCTGACAATCATCTCAGGACCTTCATGAAAGAGAGCCGGATTGATTGGCGGCGGAGGTGGAGGCCCTTTATCTTTCTTGCGTCTGTGTTTTCTGTGCCCTTGATCACTCCCTTCAGTATAATCTCCAGAATGAGCCGTGGACGCCGTCTTTTTACGATGCCGTCTTTTCTCTGACGACTCATCTTTATGCTTTTTCTTCTTATGTCGCTTTTTCTCAACTGGAGCCTCCTGATCAATCTGTTGGGCCACTGTTTCGTATTGAGGCGGTGCGTCAGTAATATTTCCAAAGTGATTTTCCTCCTCGGCTACTCCAGTCGCACTCGCGATTTCTGTTGCAATCCCTAAAGAAGATGGCATTTCAGAGTCTTTGCGTTCTATCCTACTTGGGTCAGCTGCTGTTGGTGGTTCTGGAGCTAATCTTGTAACATCCGGCATTACTTCAAACTTGTCGGTGTTAGATTGATTGGTGTGCAATTTAATTTCTTTCACGCTTTCTTCATGAGTGGTATTGGCAGAAGCATCTTTAATTTCATCGGCACTCAATAGCTTCAAATCTGCATTAGACGAACTCTGTGGTGGTCCGGCTACAGGACTGGGACGCAATAAATCCTGACTGCCTTGATGTGTAAGAGATCTATCAGAAACTTTCGGAAACGAATCTGGGGAAAAAATGCTTCCCATTCGAGAGCGCAATAGGTTGGATCGCGAATTCAGAAGACATTCATCTTGCTGCGACAAGCCGTTAAATTCTCCGCTTTCTTCAGGTGCTTCTGTTGCGTCTGAGTCGGGGTATACTTTCCGCGACAAGGATTTCGTGCGACTAGCAAAATTGCGCTGCACCCCGAAAAACAAATCTGATATTTGCATTACTCCAGAGCTTTTTTGAGTTGGAACAGGACAATCGGATTCTACAGTTTGCTTCAAGGGATTACGGCTCCTTTCGTTGTCTCTCTCCTCCGTACTGAGTACGACATTTGAATTGTTCGCAATGGGTTCCGAATTGACAAGTTCATCTACCGTTTCATCTTGTCCAATACCAACAATTTTGTCCTTATATTGACATGCGAGGAAGAGATACACAGAGCTAGAAAATCTGGTGCAGGATTCAAGACCCCGCCACAACTCCGTCTGCGATTTCATCAATTTTGTTCGCCTAAACGCTCTGTTTTCAACGAGACTTTTATCAAATTTGTGCTGCAAGGCTTCAAGTTTGTGGCTTCCTGGCTGCGCGCCTGTTGTTGAAGGTTTGGCCATTTTTGACATCTTCTTCAACTTCTTCAGTAAGTCCAACGCCGCCTTTTCACGCTCATTGACATTCAAAAGTGTCCGTTCCGCATACTGAAAACAAGTTTTTACAACAGAAAAGGGCTTTTGAAGATTCATATCTCCGCCTGACAGCGGTTGCAAAGGCGAACGGAGGGTGTCGCCCCATTTGTCGAGCAAGTCCAAAAACAATCTCTTGGGCGCAATATCGGGAAGCTCTGTGCCGTCATCAAAGCCGTAGCAGTCTGAATCTCGGATGATGCAATGCGGTTGCTTGTCCATTTCGAACCAGTCGAAACTACTTTCCACAAACTCGATCTCGCAGGATCGCAAATCTATCCACAGTTTGCACGAAACCTCGGCCAAGTAGTGCCATCGTTTGATAAAAATAAGCCTGTGCTTACAGATTTTTTGGTCAGTTTCAGGGTTGACAAAAAGTGCGCGATTGGCAGTTGCCGTAACGGATTTTCTATGTTGTAGCCAGGGACTTGCGGCACCATCGACAGAATCCAACAATGGCGTACCGGGATTTTTGTTGCTGTTGTTAGTGTTGCCGATTTGTGCAGCCGCATATTGCTTGCAGATGGCAAGCATTCGAGCGAAAACTTTAGCAAATTTTTCCCACAACTCGCCCTGAGCGAATAGTAGCCTCGCAACCGCCTCATACATGCGCTCGTCACACGTAGTGTTGTAGACATTCCATTTCTGTTGCTCTCCACGTAGTGCCATGTCGAGGGCGGCGCGTGCGCGCTTGCGTGGAGCCAAATCGATTGTGCTGTCTCCGGTGAAGATTACTTCGGGATCTGCAGCGGTGGAGCGATTTCCAAGTGCAAAGTGTTCGTTATTCCTGGGCCGGCCGTTGGGACCAGCCAATGCGCGGCTTGGTGCGAGGAGTAGGGTTTCAACAGATGTCCCGCGGGCTAGGGAAATCATCCCCAGCCGTGGCATGGATGAAAACGACAAAGGTGTCTCCAAGATGGCGGCGAGTTTCTTGCAGACAGCGGTAAAATGGGCGATTTGGTTTGCAGCGTCCTGCACAGCATTGTGATGCTCTCGCTGACGCGAAATCAAATCCGCGAGGAGCTCAGCGTGTGCATCAAGGGCCTCAAGGAGTGTCGGCGACGCGGCAGCGAGCTCAGTGGCGGCCAGCGAGAGAGATTTGAAGGCGGAGGAGAACGGGATATCGCGCTCGTCCTGTTTGGGGAACTCTTAGGCGCCGCAGCAAAAACATGTGCCGCCACACACACCTCGGCCCATATTGCTGCGACATAACAGGTGCCCTCGATCGCGTCGACGAGGCCCGCAAAGGCGCGTCGCCATTTCAGAAGCGCGTCGGCGCACTCGCGTGCGCGGAGGGAGGCTGCTCGAGCTGCGCGCACCTCTTCAGGCGCTACAGAAGCATCGGCGGCATCGGCGGCGCGTCGCAACGAGACGGCACAGCCCATGGTGTGATTGGTCACGAACACAGGAGAACCTCGAAAATTGATTTGTCCCAACTTCACCGACTTAGGCGAATGTCCCTCATGGCTCCTATGACTAATTGCAGGCACTCTGTGACTGCTCCACGTGTTCCAGTCCATTGTATCAGCAGTCTCCATTGGGCAAGTCAGCGTTTCCAATTCTGCTCAACGTACAACAATCAACGCGATTGCGATGCGCTATTATCCACGTGCCACACACACGCAGGAGGAACGATCAGCTTTTTCGAAAATACGAGCACGAACGCTGGAAATTCATATTGACAAGTTGAAAACAATTTTTTGGATTATTTCGTAGTTCTGAAGTCGATAAAAGTTGATGATACAGCACGTACAACCCCCACAAAAACTATATAAACCAAACTCCCGGCACACTTTTGCTGATATTTGATTCCAAATGCCCTTTCACAGCAGAACCAATATTTGTTAGATCCAGCAAGAATGTATCATGTCCGTAAACACCATCAATTTCAAAATGAGTCACTTCTTTGTTGCCTGCAGCTTGTAAGCACAGCAATCTCTTTTTGCTGCCACGACGGAATCAAAAAGTCAGATTTAACCCCTATCACCAACGCTGGGCATTGGACCGGCGAAAGCCCGTTTGTAAGATAATGCGTGTGAGAGTAGTCTGTCACTACCTTTTCTTCCGAAACGGCAGCTTCTTGCTCAGATAAAAGCTTTGGCGCTGTCGAACTTGTCTTTGGAAAATTGGGATCTATTTGATAAAGTCAGTCAAAACCGGTGAAAGGGAAAGTTGTTAACCAAATTTCGGACGATTGCTCATATCAAACATATCCATTGCGCGTGACAAATATATTAAAGAATTCGCATCAAACGACCATTTTTTTCCTTGATGTTCAAGATACGATTCGATCATGAAATCCGTGCCCAAACCCGGTTTTGAAGCCGGATTCGCTCGTTTGCGACCGAAACGGACTTCCCATTCAGGGCCTGAGCGGTAAGTAATTGTTCCAATCTGTCTAGCGAGCTACAAAGACGATTTTTTGGCATTGTAAACAAAATCCAATCTCACATTCAGTCCTTTTGCAGGCAAGACACCAGTATCATAATACCGGCCGCCGTTCCAATTCGGATCGCTCATCAGAACCTGTCTCTGTGCATGTCTCAGGGCAATTGAATACGGATGCGACCTGGCGGCAGCAGATATTGACGAAACCCTTCCAACTCGATCTGGATACAGAGCAGTGGCGGCAAGGGATACCATTCCACCCATCGAGCTTCCAACTATCGCGTGGAGACGGTCGATGCCAAGAACATCCAGAAGCCTGAACTGGGCGCGTGCAATGTCCCAAATTGTCAGCATCGGAAAATCAGGGCCGTATTCGCGCCCAGTGGCGGGATTGATAGACGATGGCCCTGTAGATCCGAAGCAGCCACCAAGAACATTTGTGCAGATGACGTGGAACTTGGTTGTGTCAAGTGGGAGTCCAGGACCTGAATTTTTTTTGTTTTTAGCAATTCGATACTTGTCTCAGATGCCGCTAACCAATAAACTTTTCCCACCATCCGGCCTTCGGATTAGTGGCATTGCTTTTCGCGTGACTGGCGGCGCTCAAACCGGTCGTTAGCAGCACGACGTTGTCCTTCTTTTCGCTCAGCTCGCCCCATGTCTCAAAGGCGATTTCAAATTCGGGAAGCTCGCCACCCAAATCCAGCTTGAACGGTCGGCGGTGGCCGAAGACGTGGTACGGCTTCTTAGCGTCAGGTTCTAAGATTTCTGTAACCACTGACGGAAGGCGGAACGGCAAATGCTGCTGCAAGGCTCGTGGAGTGATGGACAGCGGTGACGGAACCGCATGGGGAAGAACGTTGGGATGCGGATGAGGCTGCACGTATGGATGTGGATTTTGCTGGGGATTCAGGGACGCCAGGGTGCGCACACGGCGCGCACATAGACGCGGTTGGCGCAAGGGCAGCGCCCGCAGCAACGGGGACAAGGACGCCATTGACATTACAAGAAAATTCACGATTGCGCAATTTTCTCCGTTTGAGTGCGTCAAGGTTTAAATGAACCGAGGCGCGTTTCCGCTGCAGTCTGTTGCACGCGCCGCCCTCACTGCGCGCTGTCTTCCCGCTTGCTGAGTTCATTGCCAGTGACCCGCATCTCGCTGACAAGCCAGACAAAGTGACTTCTTGGTTTGAAATCAGACAAAATGACCTCGCGCAGTCTCCGCAAAACGATCCGCCGAAATTATTCTCGGGACTGATCATTCGTTAGTCTACCCGCGCGATAGAGGTGGAAATTTCTCAGAACCGCTTCCGAAGAGAAGGATTTCGTTTCCGTTGCTAATGGCATTGATTTTGATGTAGGCACGCACCTAAGGGCCTCACGATTTTCTTTGGTGCTCCTGAAAACGACCTTTGGGAACCCATAATTCTCACCAGCCGTTGAGTTCACATGTATTCATTTTTTTGGCATACATTTAATATGCGGCATCATCTAGAACCACTACCGTTGCTGCTGGCCCTCTTCCTCACAGTCTCAGTCAGCGCACAGTCGCTGCGTTGCGGCTCCACGTGGCTGGCAGCGAGCATAACCTGTGGCCAGACATGCGTCTTCGTCGACTCCGGCTGCCCTACCGGTCAGCACTGTTGGGCCGATCTGCCCCTCGCTCCCTGTCTGAACACCACATCTGCTATCGAATCTACTACTGCCGTCAGCGCTCTTTCCAGTGCAGCGTTGCCATCGCTGTTGTCCTCGTTTTTGCCCACAACTGCCAATGAACCAACGAAAACTGTCACCGCCACAATTACTTCCCTGTCCGAATCAGAGACCAACAGCGTTGAGGAATCATCGGTTTCCAAGGAAGAAACAGCGACAGCTTTGGCAGCGAGCGACACTTCGACTGAATGCAATTCCGCGTTTCCGTGCAGTGAGGGGTCTCAGACGTTTCCGGTAGTTTTGACGATTTTCATGGGGGCCGCCACCGTTATTTTTTTGATCATAGTACTATGCAGCTGCCTGCGCCGGTCGCGACGCGGCGAAAAGGGCCAGGTGTAGAGTTGGTTGCTAGCAGTTTTTAAAACTCCGATGGAGAAAAATAAATTTTTGGTTCGTTTGTTCACCTTGGTGTTGCGCAGGTTTCGATCGCAGCTGGATATTCTGTGACTCTTCAACAGCAAATACGCGTTTGGCTTTCACGTCCAATATTCCCTCATCTATGTGCCCGCCTACGCGCTACACGCATAATCAACTCCTCGTCATTTTCAAAGTCCTTTAAGATGACGACCTAGATGTTCCCGGCGCTCTCAAAAATCATTCATCTGTTGGAGCTTGAGTCGGAGCCCCAATAATATTGAGTGCATCGCAGCCATTGACGGGATGTGGACAATGACAATATTTCCTCCAATGCACTCCATAACCAAGAAGACTTTCCGCGAGGCCCTGGCCAAGCTGCGGGCGGCCGTTACCTCCGCAGACGTCATTGCCATCGACACTGAGCTGAGCGGTCTGCACCGCACCGCCTCTGAGCAAGCGCAACCCGCGGACTCTCCCCAGACCCGGTTCGACAAGCTTCGCGCGTCCGCCCAGGCTTTCGCAGTCCTACAATTCGGAGTAGCTACATTCACTGTGCGCCTTCTCGCTTGCTTTCCCGTTATCTGTGGCTAAAAGATAAAAAAAAAAAAACTAAAAAAACTATATATAAAAAAAAAAAAAAAAAACCACAGTGGGATGCAACCATCGGCAAGTACATTGCGCGAGCATTCAACTTCCCCATCTTCCCCCACCAAGGCAAGAGTGTTTTTGGTCTCAACCGGCGTTTTCTGGTCGAAGCCGGCGCCATCGACTTTCTGGCTGCCAACAGCTTCAGCTTCGACGACACTTTCCGCAACGGCATTCCGTACGTGCGGTATGACGAAGAGCGTGATGCGCGTGCGCGCATTGCAGCGCTTGAGGACACTACAGCAAGTTCAATCCCCATCGACGACTCTAATCGCGAGTTTGTCGAGACTTCAATGTGAACATCTCTCCTGTCGCCTGAACGTTGAACAATTGACAAACGTTTTCATTTTACAAAGGTCGCAGGTTGATGCGTGGTTGAAAGATACAGCAAGCGAGTCTGTCAGTATCGCTGCAGAAAATGCGTTCAAAAAGCGTCTGATTCACCAAGAAATACGCATTCGCCACAACCACCGGCTTTCCACCAAATCCCGCGGACGAGATGTTGTCGTTGCAAAAAACACAGAAGCTGAGCGGGAAAAGGCTCTATCAGGGCAGGACGACCAGAAAACGAAGCTGGTGGCTGAGCTCGAATACTTGGTTGGTTTCCGCCATGTCATTGAGGCTATTTCGAAGAGCAACAAACCGGTTGTTGGTCACAATATGTATTTGGGTTTGTACTGGTTCTTTTCTCATTCTTCCGCGTATTTATTGCATCTGGCACAGACTTGTGTCAGACGATTCAGACTTTTTGCTTCGAACTGCCTGAAACTGTGGATGAATTCAAGTCCCAATGTCACACAATATTTCCCGTAATTTTTGATACCAAACTTATTGCAAATTCGGATCCGCTGATGCAGGTTTGTTGAAAAAGCTCTGGTAAAATGGCTAAAGTGATCTGGAAAGAAATATGTCACGAACTCTGCCCTCCAAGAATTGGTGTCTCAGTTAGCGCAAGCGTCATTTGTTTCTCCAGATATATTTATGCATCCGGACTTCACAAATTATGCATCTGCGAGCGGAGAAGAAAAATTCCATGAAGCTGCTTATGATGCTTACATAACTGGTGCATCGTTTCTGAAAATGATGCACCGGATTGCGGAAATTCCCCCTGGTCAAAGACTAAACCTCGAATTGGCTGCCAATGGCGCAGTGGTAGAAGGAGATTCGAGCGAAGCCGCGATTCGAGCACATTTAATGCGCTTCGCCAACAAACTGAATGTGATGAGATCTGATGAGCCTGTTTTGAATCTGATTGGCGCAGAAGGTATCATGAATATTTCATGGCTTTGCCGTGTTGATTTCAACGCCCATCAGTGAACACATGAAACAAACAAAAGATCCAGTTGATCGGTCGCACATTTTGCACGTTTCGAATTTTCCCACGACGTGGAAGACGCACACGATTCTTGCGCTTTGTCATACACACGTCGGACACTCGTTCGTGCGGTGGATCGACGCCACATCGTGCTACGTCGCAGTGTCGGACCGCGCGCGCGTGACGGCGGAGGCGGTGGGTGGAATCCGAGCGGCAGTGGACGCTCGGCGGGTTGAGGAAGGAGGGACGTTAGGCGAAGTCCGTGTTCTCACGCATGCGGAGTTTCTTGCTCTGGAGAGCGGCAACAGCAGCGGTACGAAGCGTGCGCGCACTCCCCGTGCTGCAGGCGAGACGGCAGAAGATGGGGAAATTGATGAGGAGGACGATGATGCGGTTGCTGCCCCGGTTCACGATGCAAAGCGGGCGCGGCTTGCCCAAGAAGAAGTTAGTTAAGGTTTGATTATTTCTAGCCATGTTGAGGAACTCCAAGCCACCGTCAATGTGTTGGTGCAGCTTAACGGCGGCGACGCCATCGATGAGAGATGGCAGACCACTGCATAAAGATCCCAGTTCAAGTGCCCATTTCATTGAAGCCAGCCAGCGACAAAATTATTGACGGCAAATATACCTTTTTCTAATGAAATTATCAGCCTTGTGGATTGCTATCGGTGGCTATCGATGAAATCCAACACTTAAAATGGCAAGGTTATCAATTTTCGGCCTGCGACATCGTTATATCCACCGCATATTGGTTCAGTTTCTGTAACACTAAAGGCCTCCACTATCCCGAAAGAGATATATGTAACATATGCCGCATTGGCCTCAAAGAGCCAGCTGTGCGTATACCGCGTCGACAGTCAGGTGCCGAGTTTCATTCTGCAGCTTTTTTATCGGGGGCAAGTCCGTCGATATCTCTCGCGACTCGCGCGCGTGGTTGTACAAGAATTTCAATTTTTTCTAAAATTTATGCTTGGGATTTCTTCACATAACTTCGCTTGGCGATTCTTTCGTGGATCGCATGCTCATTAAAATAAAGGCAGGGGCGGCAAGTTCAGCTGGATTACGTTTCAGCAGATTTGTTTCAGAACACGAAGTAGAGTTTCATTGAAAAGGTAATAAAAAAAAAATAAAAAATAATAGAAAAAATGCTAGCGAAGCTCGCAGCAGCCGTTCTAGCGATTGGTGTTGCAGCTACGAAAGCAAACCGATGCGGCGTGGATTGGGCAACGGCAAATGCCACGTGCGGAGCGGCGTGCGAGTTTGTCGACCGGCCGTGCGTCGTGTATGGCCAAACGTGCTACGCCGACCTGTCTGCAGCACCTTGCGAGCTTGGAGCTTCCACCTTGCCGGCGACTACAGCCGCGGTCGCGCCGATGAGTGCGCAAACGTTTGCCACCGAGATCTCAGAGTCTCCTGTTGTTGTGAGTGTTTCTTGCACTTTCCTGCTTGACCCGGCAGAAAAATTCTGAAACATACGCAAATCAGTTCGCCACGTCAACACGAGCACTATCCGAATCATCAGCAGCGCAAGCTGGAGTCTCGGGCAGCTTGGATCCCACTGCTTCCGCTTCCATGTCTTCCGGTAATTCCGAATCCACAACTGGCCAACTGGCGAGCGCAGTTGTATCGACATCAATCCAAACAGCCTCCACAGATCCAAATGCCACACAAGACTCCGGATTCAATCAACCTTTGGTCAACGGCATCATTGCAGCTTCCTCTGTCATTGCGATTGGTGCCTTGCTCGCAATACTGTACTTCTGTTGTGCTAGAAAGCGTGATGACGATGAGAGTTACGACCGTGCTTGAATCGTGTTTCATCATCGGCAACTACCTGCTAATTGAGGGCAGGCTGGAAATACGTCCCCATTATTTACAATTCTTTCGCAACGCAATGTAAAAATTCTGGTTCCAATTCTTTTTCTTTTTTTTTTTGAGCAGAGCACAAAACAACAAAAAGGGAATTAACAAGTTAAAGATTGGCAAGATAATCCTTAATTTCAGCGTCAGTGAGTTTCTTGAATCTCCCTTGCTGAATGGGGTCACCCTCCTTTGTTGTCGTGCTTTCCAGAAAGGCAATTCCAATTTCGATTCCTGATTCAACCATTGTTCCCTCATAGCCTTCTTTTAAAGTAAGAATTGCAGTGTGCACAGCATCTTCGAGTTCCATGGCATCGGAATATCTGTTTTTTTTTTCTTCAGCATTCCTTTTTGCGACAGGAGGTTACCCGTACCGTTTTTCTAAAAACGTTTTCGCGTTGATCATGTTTTTGCCGATCGCGGAAGCTTTCCACGCCCAGTAGGAGCCAGACGGATCAACCTGGTAAAGCGAGGGGCCCCCTTCATCAAATCCAGCAATCAAAAGAGACACGCCAAACGGTCGCACACCGCTAAATTATGATATTGTCAATAAGCACTTGGGATTATAAAAAACGAGTTCGCGCGTGGATAAAATAACAATAAAAAAACAAAAAAAGAAAATACATTACCCGGATTGAGTGAACTCTTGCATTATGCTCGCGATTTCTTTAACCATGATCATCACAGACGGCTCCTCAAGGTATACACGTTTGTAGGCTTGGGCAGATTTCCTGGCCTTGTCTGAACGTAAAGACAAAACAACCGTCAAACGTGTGGGTTTGGCGCGGGGAAATTTCGAATCACCAAGCAAAACGCGGGCGTCGGGGCCCATTCCGGAATAGACCATTCCGATGTTGCGGCAGATAGTGGCAACCTTTTCGATGGACGAATCGTCGAGGAGTGGGGTGTGCGACTTGCGCTCGGTGGCAATCACGACGCCGTTGAGGCCCTTCAGCCCGACGGAGGTCACGCCCTTCGCGACGGCGGCGAGGGCGTACTCGATCTGCACGAGCTTGCCGGAGGGCGAGAAGGTTGTGAGCGAGAAGGAGTAGCGGTCGCCCATTTTCTTGAGTTTGCTTTTGCGGGGCGAACGCGTCCCTTGGCCGCGCCGCCTGCGTCGCTCGAGCAAGATGGGCAGGGCCGGCCTGGATGCATGCATGCATGCATCCGCACTGATGGGATTGGACGCCTGGACTGGCCGGAGTGGCGTGGATGCGTGCGTGAATGCAGGCATGCACTCACACGTGTTATGCGCACGCAACTTTTATTGGGAGCCTACAGGTGGCTATTAATCTTTCCGTCAAAATGGGCGTTGTTGCTGAAGCACGGTAATGCGTGTTTGTGTGGCCGCACGCCCAAAGGGTGCACAGACGGGCGAGAATGAGACATGGAATTTCTTTGTTTTTTTCTTTTTGTTTTGGGACAAGATCTGTTGTGCATGTCAGTCGACGCCGATGATGAAGACATCGCATCGGCGGGGCCCTGGGACGCCGCTGCCCTGTCGCTGCCAGTGTGCGTGCGTGCGCGTGTGTGTGTTCCTCTGACGCGTTCGAACCAGGCGCGACGCCCTCGCCGTCGCTGGCTTCGCGGCAATGACCCCAGTCCAGGCCGCTGTCGTCCCGCTGTTCCTGGCCCACAAGGACGTTGTCGTCGAGGTTGCGTGCTTCTTTTTCATGCCGTGTACCGGCTTTCTCGGCTTTCGTCCGAGTGGATGGATGTGTGTGTGGTGTGTGTGACTTTCGATTGAACAGGCTGCCACGGGCTCTGGCAAGACGCTCGCGTTCGCCGTACCTGTGCTCGAGATGCTGCTGCGCCGAGATGAGCCGTGGGGCGTGCACGAGATTGGTGCAATCGTCGTGTCGCCGACGCGCGAGTTGGCGAGGCAAATCCACGACGTGTTTGCCGCGTTCCTGGCAAGTCTCGACCGATTCCGCGGCGATGACGATGGTGCCGCGAACCGCAACTCCCATTACAAGCTTTCGCTTGCGCTGTTCATCGGCGGCACAAGCGTCGCGCAGGACATCGCTGCGTTTAAGTCGCGCGGTGCGAATATCATTGTCGGTACGCCGGGCCGCCTCGAGGATCTGCTTGCCGGCGGTGCAACGGCAGGGCGAAGTGCGAGTGGCTCCGCGTCGCTGTTCAACACTCGAAATCTACAGGCCCTCATTCTGGACGAAGCCGACCGGCTTCTGGAGTTCCAAACTTCTGTCGCGAATGTAATTGCGCGTCTTCCGAAACAGCGTCGAACGGGGCTATTCAGTGCGACCATGAGCGAGGCACTCGATGGCATCGTGAAGGCCGGGTTGAGAAACCCGGTGAAAGTGTCCGTGAAAGTCGAAAACGTCGTCCCTTTGGCTCCGAAACCTTCTTCTGTAGTTGCAGGAAATTCAAACGCAAAATCCGAAGAGTACCAATTGACTCCAGCCACGCTGTCCATTGGATACACTATTGTTCCTGTCGACGAAAAACTTTTGCAGCTTTTTGCTCACTTGAAAGCCCACCCTGACAAAAAAACCATTGTGTACTTTGCAACTTGTGCTATAGTCGACTACTTCAACACCATTTTCACTCTGGAAAAGACAGCTGGTCCAATTTCAAAAAAGAACAAGAAGCGATCGTTCCCCAATTTCAGCGCGGAACTCGATGGGATAGAAGTTTTTGCTCTTCATGGAAAAATGGTCCCAAAACGGCGAGAACGTGCGTGTTTCTTGAAATCTCACCTTTTGAGTTCAACCAGCCTCTAACCTTCTCAAACAGTTGTTTACGAGAAATTTGTCAAGTGCACAAATCCTTGCTTACTACTCACTACCGACGTGTCGTCGCGTGGATTGGACATTCCAGATGTCGACTGGGTGATTCAGTTCGACCCTCCGCAGGATCCAAAATCATTTAGTCACCGCTGCGGTCGCACTGCTCGCGCCGGGCGAATCGGCAGTGCGCTAGTTTACTTGACAGAACAAGAAGAAACGTATGTTGGTGAGTGATCAGCAACAGTATCATTTCATTTTACTAAGCCAAAAAAAAAAAAAAAAAAAAAAAAAGAGTTTATGCACATTCGTAAAATTCCCATGACACGAATTCCACTGCTAACATCAGCGCTACCGTCGTCGCCCAACGACACGCTGCGGGAACTTGCGAAGGTGGACCGCGATACGCACGACAAAAGTATCCGCGCATTCACATCGTGGATCCGTGCATATAAGGAGCACGTGGCTGCGTCCATATTCCGCCTGCGCGCAGTCGATTTTGGTGCTCTTGCCCGCGCTTTCGGTCTGCTGCGCTTACCGCGCGTGCCCGAGTTGAAAGGCGTGAAGGTGACTGGGTTTGGCGAAGACCGCGTTGATGTTAGTTTTGCGAATTTCTCTTTGCCACTGAGTTCTAAAGTCGTTCTTTTTTCTTGCTGTTTTGCAGCCTGACTCTATACCGTTTATAAACCCTGCACGAGAAAAGCAGCGGATCGCAAACTTGGCAAAAGTCTCTGACGATGCTGCCAAACGGGCGGAGAAGAATGGTTTCAAACGGATAAAGAAGGAAACTGTGGCATGGTCGCAGCACAAGGAAGCAAAAGAACGACGGGTTGAACGGCGAGTGAAAAAGATTCGGAAGCAGGAGGCGATCGGAAAGGCAAAGGCAGCATCCGCTGCCATTCCAGAAGCCAAATTGATTCCGCAGAAGAGGAAGGAAGTCGCGCTGGACGAAATAAAAGAAGCGGTTGGCGATTGGAAGGAATTCAAGTCGGCGGCCAAAAAGCAGAAGTCTGGTGGCAGCGCAACTGAACTTCTTGACTGAATGAATAAATTGTGCTCGTTAATAGTCCTACAATTAAACAACTGGAGTTGAGCATGCTGATTAATGCGAATGTCAACTATCCCAGGGATAGGCTTGCAAATTGCGCCATTGGGCTTACAAAAAGAAAACCACAAATGTTTGGAGAGTTTGTTGCTCCAAAAATAAATCGCTCTGGATGAGCTCCAGTACTGTCGAGGTCCACGATACGGCGCTGGCTGAGCCGAAGACGCTGATAACGGCAGCAATGTCCGAGCAGGACGGGGCTGGTGCGCTGTCTTCACAGGTGGTGCCGTTCAAGACAGCGCCGGAGTTTGTTGCGCACATGCGGTCAGAGGTCAAAGCAGACCAATGCTTTGTGCCGATGCTGCTTGCGTGCTTCATGACGGGCTTCACGAGCGTGGCGTCGTTCTCGGCATGCTTCATCTGGTGCGGCTTCCAGACAGGCAACCTCGCGCAGCTGGGACTCGCGGTCGCACGCACATTCCAGGCCGACGAGAGCCACGCGTTCTTGCTTCCAGACAGGTGCGGTCCTTCACGTCCTTCACGCGGAATGTCGCCATCCGCAGCCACCGGCGGCTCTGTGCTTAAGTGGATTTTTTGACACACAGACAAGCGCTGACTTCGCTCGGGTCGTTCCTGCTGGGCACGATGGTCGGGCGCGTGGGCGACCGGTTCGGCGCGGCGCGGCGCGCGTGGCTCGCGTTCGCGACGGTGCTGCAGGCGGTGCTGCTGGCGATCGCGGCCGGATGCATCTATGCCGCAGACGAGCCAGACATTGCGTCGTCGCGCGGCGCTCCGTCGTGGACGTCCGCGGCGGCGTTTCTGGGCCTCGCGTTCGCGTCCGCGTCGCTCGGCCTGCAGGGCATCGTTGCAAAGCGACTCAACACGCAGTTCGGCACCACGCTCGTGCTCACCACGATCTGGGTCGAGCTGCTGAATGATCCAAAGCTTTTCGTGTTTGGACGCGTCAAGACGCGGGATCATCGCCTGCTCGCCGTTCTGTTTCTCTTTGTCGGTGCGTTCGTTGGCCGCGCGCTGATCGAGTCGTCCGTGGGAACTTTCGGCACCCTGCTGATCGGCGCCGCCTTCCGCGCATTAACGGCGATCGTGTGGGCTTTTATTTGACAGTGCTTCTTTATTGCAATTAAATGAAACAAGTAAACGTCAACTGAGAAGAACTTTATGGTTGCCGTTGATTGATGCGTAAGAGTTCCTCTCCAAAGTCTTTCGTGCAGGGTGCATCGTCCACTGTCAGGAACAACGGGCCAGCTGTGATGTGAGTGACTGCTCGTTGTTCGCCAGAAGGGGAACAAGACGGTGCCGCAGATGCAGGCTAGTTGTGGCTGGGGATGCAGCGAGAGGCGGGGGAGCAGCGCGTCCAGCGAGTCCAGCACGGATGGTCGCACCAAACAGCGAGAATGCCGCTGACGTGGCTTCACATGGAATTGCCAGCGCCCCAAACCGAGCCACATCCACTCAAAAAAACAACACCCGCCCGCCGCACAATCAAATCAGCGTCTAGTCTAGAATGAAGTCCCCCCGATGTCTGGCTGTTGCCGCCATCATCGCCATCGTGGCGCCCGCCTGCTCGATCGCCCAGTCTAACCGGAAGATCCTGCTGCAGGACATCCAGGTCCTGACCTTACGGCGCGGCAAGCTCACTACTGCGCGCCGCGGCAGCCCCATTCCGCAGATGAAGTGCGTTGGCGGAGATGCCTGTCGTGACGGTGCCGACTCCTTCGACGTGATGCAGTGCTATAACCGTGGTTTCGACGGACGGTACTTATTCATCTTTGCACTTGTTCCCACGTGCTGAAACTCCTTCACACCAGCGATGTGCAGTGGGAGTGCAAGGCCGAGCTTGAGGATTCATATCGCTTCGGCGCTACTGAGGTGTCTTGTGAAGGATACGCGCACAGCAACGACAAGTACGTGCTAGTCGGATCATGCGGCGTCGAATACACGTTGTACAAAACCGAAAAGGGCAAGCAATACGAAAAGCGGAAGTCTCGAGAAAACAACAACGCTGGCAGAAACCAGCAGCAGGACAATTTTTACGCTGCAGATTACGAAGATGGTGGGCTTCCTGCAAATTCACCTTCATTTGCTTCTTTTTCCTCTGACACATTTTTCTTCACGCAGATTACGAGTTCCGCAGACCATCATTTGTGGCAAAATTTATATGGATAGTTGTGGCAGGAATTTTTCTGTACTCGATGTACAAATCGTGTCTTCAAGCTGCTGTAGCTGGTCGCAACGGACCGCGCGCCACTGGGAATACTGGCCGCGGTGGTGGTGGTGGCGGCGGCGGTGGCGGTGGTTTCGGTGGTGGCCCAGGGTTCGGAGGCGGCCCGTCATGCGACCCTCCCATGGATTCCAGCTCTGCACAGGCACAAGGCCCTGGTTTCTGGACGGGATTGGGCCTCGGAGGACTGATGGGAAGTATGCTTAACCGCCAGAGGGATTACCGTTACTCCGGAACCAACTATTATCCGCGCGTTTCGAGACCGTACGGCGGCGGTGGCCAGTGGTTCGGTAGTGCGGGGACGTCATCATCATCATCTTCTTCATCATCTTCATCGGCGGCAGCCCCGCAGACGAGAACAGCATCGGGATATGGCGGAACGCGGAGGCGGTGAAAAGGCAAAAAGAAAAATAAAAATCCACATTCAATTTTGCGTTCATGTTTCAGTCGCCGGACGAGAGCTCTGTCGCCGACGACATCCTGAAAACCATGGACTTCCGTCAGCGATGGAAGAAACTGATGAGTCGAATCTCCACTGACGCCATGATGCCCAACTCAAAGTGTAAAGGCCGTTCGATCCAACCCCAGCACTCACGCACTCTTCCAGGGCCGCTGATTGTTGTTAGCTTGCGATCACATGACTTTGAAAGCGCCGCTGAGCAGGTTGCTCAGCTCGCGTTGACTGGGGATACCGAAGCCTTGTGGCTTCTCAGCTTTGATCCTGCCGACTCTCCAATCAGCGATCCTTATTTTCGGTGATCAAAACAAATATGCTACTCTTTCTAACCACAGAATAGATATTATGCAGGATCGCGAATCCGTTCCGTTTTGGGAAACTCCGAATCTGCGATTCTTTGGCTCAAAATGGCCGTCATGCAGCAGGTTCCCGAAGCTTGCATCGAACTGGCAGAGATATTCTGGAGCGCAACCTCATACTCTATCGCGTCATCGAACACTGTAACGCATTTGCATGACATTCACAACCAACACTTCCAAGAGTCATCGTCAGTACCGAAAACAGTCGAACATACAGACTATGGAATGGCGCTTATGTATTTGCTCAAGTGTATCGCAATTATGGATCTCAGCCGAGCAAATAGCGGCACAGTCAGCCATCAGCATCGCCTGCGGCGGCGGATGCAGTATCGAGCGCGTGCGGACAGCATCAACAGCGTAAGCAGCCGATCTTCGCGGACATCCAGCGTCTTATGTGGCGGGGACGATATAGATATGCTGAGTCGTGCATGGGTTTGCGGGCTCATTGCCGATTGCTTTGCGTTCGGAGTTGGTACGCGTGTTGATGCGCGCAAGGCCGTGGAGTGGCTGGAAAATGGATGGGGCGGCGGACTTGGGCGTTCCTCGTCGTCGTCTGGGTCGCTTCTGGGTATGTCGTGGCTGCGCGCAATAGTGGGGAGCGGGACGGATGTATTCGAAAGCAAGGATGATGAAAGAATGTGCGCGCGGGAGCTGGCGGAATGGTACGCGACGGGCTCGAGACGCGACAGGCCGGTGTTTCTGGACGCGGAGCTGCTGCGGACGACCGACCACAGCCCGGAGATGCAGCGCACGGACGCAGATGCTCACGCTGGCGCGCGCATCGCGGCGGATGCGGCGGCAGCGGCGCTGTGGCGGGCGCGCGCCGAGTGAGCGTCGCGGGCAACGAACAAAACAAGGTTCAGCCGCGTGTTGTTGGTTTCTGTTTAGATTTGGAAATCCAACCGAGAAACATGGCCGAAATCAGACGCAAGCTCGTGATTGTCGGCGACGGCGCGTGCGGCAAGACCTGTCTGCTCATCGTCTACTCAAAGAAGCAGTTTCCAGAGGTGCCTCCCGCCACGCCCCCGCTGCCCCACGTCCCGGGGCATCCCGTCCCGCCTTCCAACTCTGCCTCTGCTGTCTGCCCTACACCACGCGCTCTCACGCGCTTTTTGTGTGCCCCCCATTCCGCTTCGTTGTTCGTTTGCGGTGCGGCGTGTGGGGACGTCTGTTTGGCCTTCTTTTTAGTTTTCCCTCCATGTGCTGCCAGTTCTTTCTTCTGTTTGCCTTTGTGCATAAACTCGGGAATATTCGTCGGTCCACGGTCAGGTCTACGTTCCGACTGTCTTCGAAAACTACATTGCGGAAGTAAATGTCGATGGGCGCAGAGTCGAACTCGCATTATGGGATACGGCCGGCCAGGAAGATTATGACCGTTTGCGGCCGTTGTCATACCCAGACTCTCATGTTATTCTTATCTGCTTCGCAGTCGACAGCCCTGACTCGCTGGACAATGTACAAGAAAAGGTGAATATTCTCGTCGCGTTCTCTCTCCCGCCCACGCGCACCTCGATGAGGAATGTCTCTTTTCTTCTTTGTGGTATTTAGTTTCGATTGAGCCTGACAAAGGAATTTTCTCGCCTTGCATTTGCAGTGGATCTCGGAAGTGCTGCACTTCTGTGCGGGCCTCCCGATCATTCTCGTCGCGTGCAAGAAGGACCTGAGGAATGACTCGCGCGTGATTGACGAACTGCGTAAGATTGGCCAGTCGCCCGTGACGACAGCCCAGGTTTGACTGTTCCATCGTCGTCTCCAAAATGGAAATTCGCAAAAAAATCACAGGGGCAAGATGTGGCAGAAAAGATAGGTGCGTACCGCTACCTGGAATGTTCAGCGCGCACTGGCGACGGCGTGAATGATGTTTTTGAACACGCCACACGCGCCGCACTGACAAATCGGGGAACTGCGGCTGGAGGAAAGCCCAAGAGGGTCAAGAATGGGGGTGGTTGCATGTTGCTTTGACTTAACGGTGTCTATTTTAATTTCTTTGATCGGTGGAGGCTGTTGTTGTTCGTGTTTTGCCTCCCGTCGTCTACTTCCATTCATGATATCTCTTTGCCCTGCGACTGTATTACGTTTCGCGCAGAAAGTACTCTGACCAGATTGAGGGCTTGAATGTGAGTACTGGCGCGTTCAACCTTTTTTTTTTTGATTGCGGAGAAAGGTTCAAGCGACTTGTCAGATAAAATTCCAAACGCCGCCCACCAGCGCCAGTTTGGTTTTGGCAGCTCGCGCCCCTCTGATCATCGAGTCGTCCTGCCGGGCCAGACAAAGCGAATAGTCGACTGTAAGGATGCCATCGCGACGAGCATGCTCCAATTCACCCTGGTCTCCCAGGCGGCACGGAACAAAGAACCCGAATGAAGCATCAACGGCAACAGCCACAAACGCTCACTCCCAGGAACAAACTGGTTATTGTCGGAGATGGCGCATGTGGCAAGACATGTCTGCTGGTGGTGTTCTCCACGAACAAGTTTCCTGAGGAATAGTTTAGTACCAACTTGGACCAACTTTTGATTAAATAACAAACCAGCGTCCCGACTGTCTTTGAGACTTACACAACTACCATCAAACTTCCTGAACAATCCGTCCTGATGTCCCTATGGGATACAGCAGGACAGGAGGACTATGATCGACTTCGGCCTTTATCATACAGCGACACGGATGTTGTGCTTATAGCATTCGCTGTCGATTCCCGGCAAACGCTCGATAATGTCTTTACTAAGGTGAACTATGAGGATTGTTTCTACGTTTTGCTTATTTGGTTTTTTCGGTTACTATTTTCATTTTGTGCAGTGGATTGGCGAAGTGCGGCATTATGCGCCCGGAGTCCCGATTATCCTCGTTGCCTGTAAAACGGACATACGTGAAAATACAGCCGGCTGCACGACTTTTGAACAGGTTTACTCCTCTTTTAATTTTTTTTTTTTTTTTTCGAAAGTTCCTGTGAACTTTAAATGTGACGATGAACTGAGAAATAGGGAAAGGAAGTTGCTCAACAGATCGGTGTGATGTACGCGGAGTGCTCGGCACTCACTGGCGCTGGAGTGAAAGCGGTTTTTGAGGCGGCGGCGCGGTTGTCGGCGGCACACAGTGCTGTGAAGCGGAAAGGCAACAAACGCGGCGGAAACGGCGGGTGCAAGTCCCTGTAGCGAGAGTTTTATCAAAGAGGTTCAACATCAGTATCACAGTATCTCCACTTTCGACCGAAGCGCACGACTACAGGCATCCATCCCCCTTTTGAGTCTTTCAAGAGACAAAGGATGCCCCGGTCATTCCCATCATTTCCTATTTGGCTGGAAACGGTTCTCATGCACGGAAATTACTTTTATTTCACATTGGAGAAAAGATTTGACGAAGTCGAAAAATCGCCTGGATTGATGGGCTATTTTTTTTTTCAGGTGGTTCGATTGGTGTCGCTGGAATTTTTTAATTTATCTTATTTTCCCAGTGCGACTCCCCACATCCATTCCCTGACCCTGATTTTTCACTTGTTTCAGTCTCCACGGTTCATAATAAAATTATTGAACTTTGAAATTTTGCCGAAAGGCCAGCAGGAAATGCCGTAAATTTAAAGTGCGCAGTTCAAAGGGTCACAAGATGAAAAAACAACGGCACACTCCAACATGCTGAGAAACACAAAAGACACTCACAGCCAGAAACAATCCCAATTTTAATCTTCCTAATACGTGTATCATTACACTCTGGCGGAATGCGTTGAGTTATTTCTGGGTGCCAGTGAAGATGAAGGCAATTTGAGCAACGGTGCTCACTTGAAGTAAAGATTGTGAAGGGACCAATAATTTTATAAGATGTCGCAGCATGCTACAGTGCCACTTTCGAAAAGCAGCATTTTGAAGTGCGGAGGAGTTGCCAGTCAGACCTTGTTTCTTTTTCTCGATAATACAAGTGTCACTTTAGGCCATTTTTCAAAGATTCAAGCGAGTTTTAGTGGCAACAATTATCTTGAGCTTGCATTGGAGTGTTTGACAATGCTGTTGATGGCATGAGTGGTGTTGCGCAAAATCTATGGACCTCGTACCTAACATCATATATTCTTTCTACTCATAATAGATCAGTCTCGTGCATTTGGACACGACAGCGCATGTGCTTTCACCGTAATGGTCTGTCTCCACTGTCAATTGGAAGTTTCCTTGTCTCCACCAAATGTTGTCTGCCAACGACCAGCCCGGCCCCCGCAAGAAGCTCGTCGTCGTCGGCGACGGCGCATGCGGCAAGACCTGTCTGCTGGTTGTCTTTTCCACAAATAAGTTCCCTGAGACTTAGTGAGTCCTCACACCTCGTTATGTTGTGTCTCGGTGTCGCTGTGACTTGTCATGATGATATCACCCACCCCTGCCCCACCCCCCTTTGGCTGGTCCTTCCTTTTGGATCCATGCGGTCCTCCTCGGTCTCCGAAGACCTTTGCTAACTTCATTTGTGTAGTGTCCCGACGGTGTTTGCCAACTATGTCGCCGACCTCGTGGTCGACGGCACTCGTATGCAGCTCTCATTATGGGATACTGCTGGTCAAGAGGACTATGACCGTCTGCGGCCGCTTTCGTACCCAGACTCGCATGTTGTGCTGATCTGCTACGCTGTTGACAGCCCAGTGTCACTAGCCAATATTAAGGAAAAGTGGATTTCTGAGGTTTTACACTACTGCCGCGGCGTTCCTATTGTGCTCGTCGCCTGCAAGGCGGACATTCGCAACGATCCCCAGATTATCCAAGCACTGGCAATGGAGAACGAGCGCCCTGTTACTTACGAGGAGGGAAAGAGAATGGCACAGCAGATTGGAGCGGTCGGTTTTGTGGAATGCTCATCACGCACTGGGCAGGGTGTTAGGGAGGTTTTTGAGCAGGCAGCCCGTGCGACGATGAAAAAAGATCGCGGGGATTCCAGAAGCGGCTACACTGGTGGCAAGAAAAGGAAAGGTACCTGCTCGGCTTTGTGATAGGCCTCGCTGCCGAGTTGTTTGTCTGCATTGTTCTACTTAACACTTCTATTGCTATTTTTTGCTTGTTTTTTTTTTTCTTTTTGTTTTTCTTTCTTTTTTTGTTTTTCTTTCTTTTTTTGTTTTTATTTTGTTGACGGGCGGGACTAATTGCGGGGAAGCTGTACGGGCTCTCGCACGGTTGCTTGGGACTGCCATGTATGCTTGGTGTCATCTGCCGCAAAGCCAAGTCGAATAAATTGAAAAGTCAATTGTTGCTGGTCGAAATTTTCATTCACATCTGCGAAAAGTCAATCTCAAATATTCTGGCAGATCCCCCCACGGACTTTCCCGCCGCCGCTAACTTTCTGCTGTGAAAGCACAACCCGGGCAGCGGTTTCAAAAACATCGCGTACACCGCCGCCTGTGCGCGCAGAACATTCAATGTAACTTGCTGCCCCGATTTTCTGTTTCACTTCCATCCCTTTCGCCTGCGAAATCGGTCGCATTCCCTCAGCGGCGAGCGCGCTGATGACTTTCGGGTCGTTGCGCAAATCTGCCTTGCATGCGACGAGAATATATGGCACGCGGGGGCAATAGTGTACAATCTCGGGCACCCACTTATCCTCAACGTTCGCCAGCGAGTTCGGATCGTCCACGGCAAAGCAAATAAGCAGCACGTGCGTGTCCGGATACGATAACGGGCGCAAGCGGTCATACTCTTCCTGTCCGGCAGTATCCCACAGCGAGAACTCGAGTTGCTGGCCGTCCACGGCGAGCCTATTGATGTATGTATCGAACACAGTGGGTATGCTGTAACAAGCGATCAGCAGCTAATCTGGACAGTAAAATATAATCGAACGGTGCCCCCACTAGTCAACCGGGAACTTGCTTGTCGAAAAAACAACGAGGAGGCACGTCTTGCCGCAAGCACCGTCGCCGACGACGACGAGCTTTCTGCGCGGTGGGGTTGCGAGGCTGGTCATGCTCTGGGACTGGTTCTGGCGCAGCATCCTCCTCGTTTGTGGCTATTTTCCAAATGAGCTTTGAACACTTCTCTATGCCGACATACCGAACATTGTGTAGTACCATCGGCATTATGGACTGTAGAAGCCCCCATTTGCTCGTGCAGTCTTTGTGAGTTTTGTTGGTAAAAGTTTTGTTTACTTACCAGGCTTGTGGCTTTACAATCGGCTCGAACGTTTTAACATCGCGAAGCAGACGCACCAGCATCGCCAAGGATGATAGATACTCCGTAATCACGCTGTGGATATCTGCCTGAGTAATCTGTTTGAAACGACTTAGTATGTGGATGCTGAAAGTCCTGCCTGTGTTTTTCACAATAAAGGAATCCAACACAATTGCGAGTTATCTTTCTGCCCTACCAAACGGCTCGATTGAAACTGCCGAAATGTTTAGATGACTGGAATATCAAAAAATTGCACCCAAGGTGGGGATCGAACCCACGACCACTCGCTTAGAAGGCGAATGCGCTGCCGCTGCGCTACCCGGGCTTGAGTGTTAAGTCTCCAATTACTCCGCTTTATCTTATAATTTAACATTTATTTCTCAACATTTTCTCAACATTTATTTTTCTTTTATTTTCTTTTTTTCTATTTTCTTTGTTCTTTGAAATTCACTTTTATTTCTGGAAAATTCCAACTACCAGAGTATAAAATGGTCCAATGTTCAACCCCATAAGAGTGGGCTTGCTTGATGATTCAGTGTCACTGTCAGAGCAGCAAAGGTATGTAAATTCTTGTGTGTGTTTTGTCAACATAATGCAACAATCCATCTGTTGGGACATATCACAATATTTGCACTTGTAACTGACGTGGGGCATTTCAGATCTTGTTTTTGATGTTACTTGCTGTTGTCATGTCATTCAGATCAATTAAGTACTTTGAAATTTCAAGGAATTGGGGGTCAGTTCTGTTTGCTTCCTTGATTTCTTCAGTGATCTTGCAAGGATCTGTCTTATATGCAATGTATGGGCCTGGTTGAGGACCAGATTGATAAAGCTTCCAGGGATGGTCATAG
>JADHYT010000242.1:0-35044 GCA_027604725.1 Entophlyctis luteolus
ACAACAACAACAACCACAACAACAACCTAATAATCATCCAATGCACCACTTCTCACACCGTGATCTTACAAGCATTCTGGACGCGAAGATTCACGAGCTTGCAACTCTGAAGAGTGATTTCGAAGAACAAAAGAAGTGGTACAAAAACACGTTGTCCGACTTAGAGCACAGGCTTAAGATGCAGGAAGCTGCATTTATTGAAAAGTCACAAGAGGTGGAGAAGCTGAGGCAAGAAAAGATTGCTCAAGAAAATCGCTTTCTTCTGCAAGTGGCGGACATGAAGCGGCGAGAGCAGTGGAAGCCGGAACGAATCGGCGGAAACGTGCCGGAGCAGAATCTGAGCACACGCGTGCTGCAGCTCGAGTCCCAGGAGAAATCCATGATGGCACTCGTCAACGCCCTGAAAGTCGAACGCGCCAAAGAGCGCTCTGCCGCGATAAATTTGCAGGCAGAGCTGACTCAAGCACACAAAGAAGTAGACTCCATACAAGCCAAGCTCAATCTCTTAAACGAGCCATTGGTCCTTGAAGCTCTCGGAGGGCGGATCCAAGAAGGCTTGGTCGGCCTTGTCTTTCAAAAGGAAGAAGAAATTGTCACTTTGAAGAGGGAAGTGGAAGACTTGCGGAAGTCAAAACAAACTGCCAATGATAGAAACGAGGAATAAACTGTAGTTCCTGAACCTGGGGCGCGTGGGTTGAAAGTCCCGTCAGCAAGATTTTCTCTGAGGGGAAGGAGACTGGGTTTAATTGTTCATTGCTTATAAATGTTTGTAATTGTGACCGAATATGTTGACTTGACTCATCTGTACATGAAATGCCACTCAAACACACTTCTTGCTGTGGTATAAACTTGCTGCTGTTTTTTGATGGGACTTTTCGCAACAGAATAAAGACTTTCACTACACTACCGTTGTTGATGGACTGATTTTTAGGTTTGTTTAATTTCTTGGAAGCATTTTCTTTGGTGTGCTTCTCTCAAATTCTGTCTTCCAGTCAGCACACAATTTCATTCCGGAATATATGTGTTTAGTTCTTCCATAGTCTCCATTTCTAACTTTCTCAGAGTTAAAATGGCGTAACATAAACCGTGGAGCCTTCCTCATTCTTTCATCACAGTTACAATCAGCTGAAAGCATTAATTAGTATGAACACTGTTGTGTGAGTCTTTTTGTGTCAGTTGGAATAGAATATCTGTTCAAAACAGCAGTTTGCCACACTTGCTGAATTTCAAAGAATAAATGATCATGATGTTGCTAGATTGGAAAAATTAGGTGATCGTTTGAAAAGCTTACTAGCAGTGGCATCAAGTCTGAAAATGCTATTGGTGTTGCATTCCTAATCATTCTTTAAACAAAACAGATCTGCCGTGTGATTGTGCTTGTACTGTGGGCAACCTGGTCATGTGGTACGTGTTTGTCCCAATAGGGGATTTACAGGAGAGATGTTGGCTGGGACAGGCAGCACGGGACCTCAGGGAGGCACTGCAATAAAGCCCAGCAACCCCTATCTTGTCCCCTCTCCTCCAGCCATCTCTCACACGGACATCCAACAACCAGTTGCCGCTTTCAGCATTGAAATCAAAGTACAATCTCTGGAACCTGAAGAATCTATACACATCTCAACTCTGGCCTTGATTGACAGTGTACGCTACTGGCATTTACTGGGGCCATCTGTTGCCTGAACGGAAGAATAGGACAGGTGAGAAAATGGAATGAGCACGAGATAAACGAACGAATTCAGTTCATTCGATTCAGATATCCAGAGTCCCAACTCCATACTCTTTCCAATAGCTGACAATGCTTTCCACTTCTTTTTCTCTCCCGCCAACCTCCTTGAGGTACGCTACAATGTGCTTTAAAGATACAATGTTCAGGACGGGAACTTTGTAGTCTTGCTCAACTTGCTGGATTGCAGATAAGGTCGTTCCACTAAAAAAAGCATCAACTTGTTAATTATTAGGGGCGCAACGAACAGCACAAACCCAAGACCGCGCTCCTGTCTGTCCAACGAAATAAACACACCGACCAGCTGTGCGCCGTTGGCCTTGATAATGTCAAACGACTCCCTGATGGCAGTGCCAGCGGTCATGACGTCATCAATAACGACGGTGCGCCCGGCAAGGGGCGCACCAACAATCGAGCCGCCCTCGCCGTGGTCCTTCTTCTCCTTACGATTGAACGAGTACGGCTTGCTAATGCCGTAGTTTGTATAGAGCGCGACGGCGGTGGACGACACGAGCGGGATGCCCTTGTACGCGGGGCCGAACATGACGTCGTACTCAAGGCCGGAATCGGCTATCGCGGCGGCATAGTACTTGCCTGTAGGAGGGGTTTAGCTGGCAAGATCAAAGTGCACTCCGAACGCACCAAGCAGGGCAAGGGCCTCGCCGGAGTTGAAGAGACCCGAGTTGAAGAAGTACGGCGACGTGCGGCCGGACTTAAGAACGAAGCTGCCGAAGGTCAGAACGTTGTTGTCGATGGCGAACGCGATGAAGTCGCGCTGGAACGGCTTCAGCGGCATTTTTGCGAAAACTGAAGAAGAAAAAAACAAAAAAAAAAAATAAATGTATTTCTGCCCGACGTGCGGCAACCTGCTGCTCGTCGGCGTGGGCGCGCAGGCCGCGAACGAGCTCTTCTGCCAGAGCTGCCCGTACGTGATGCCGCTGGAGAAGGTGCGCCTGCGTGTGCATGTTGTGTTTGTCTGGTGCGTTGTGCACGTCGCCAGCAGCAAGCAGCTCGTTGCAGCGTGTGTGTAGAGTCTCGCATTGAGTCAAACTTCGCAGACCATCAAGAAACGCACCTACTTCGCTCAGAAGACCGTCGAAGACGTTCTCGGCACGGACGACGCCATCGGCTGGGACGTGACTGACGTCCAGTGTTTGCGATGCGACGGCACCCGTGCCTCGTACATGCAGTTGCAGATTCGCTCCGCCGACGAGCCTATGACCACCTTCTATCGATGCCAGAGCTGCAAATTCACTTGGAGAGAAAACTAAATTATCCTTATCAATAAATCCTGCAACGCCCAACGAACCTCGTAATGATTCACAAAGTCTTGTGTGAGTGATAGCAGAACGAGAGGCCTGAGTACGTGAGAATTATCCCCGTCCAGACCAATGACCCACGCGCTGTCCCGTCAAAGAATGGCGAAATTCACTTCCAGCCAATGATCATTTTGACGTACATTCGGCGTCTCGATGCTCAATAAGAAATCTGACGTGAGACCAGAGAGAAGATCGTGCGCTTTCGAGTTTGATCGCCAACCACGTGACTGTACACATAATCAAAACATCTTAATGAATCTCTGCTAATGTCTGCTGTTTGTCTCACGCTTCTGTGACAGTAAGCTTATCATTCTCTGTCGCGTCAGAGACCTTTCGAGTTGCAATCGGAAACTCGTTCTCCACCTGGGAATGCAGTAGGATGCAAAGAATCCAAACAAATGAAACCTCCACCATCCATATGAACCAGTGGTTTTTCACCGGTGCATTTGCAGAAGAGACAACCAACTCAGCAGTTGTGCGCATGTTGTTGTTGCTGGAAGCCCATATGAAGGTGCATGAAGCCAAGTGCCAGCGAATTATCCTGGAAAAGTTTCATGAAATCAATCCGCGCCATTGTGGCGGCCGTTGCTGCGGCGGGCTGCGCGCGGGCGGCGGACATCACGCTGTTCTGCAAGTGCTCCTGCCCGCCCAACGTCGCCCAGGTGCTCATCATCACCAAGTGCTCCGCCTGCACCCGCGCCTTTTGCATCGAGAACGACGTATGTCCCAACAACACCGTCTCGCTCTCCCTTGCGCTTCCTGCTCCCGCTTCATCCAGCGTACCGCTGGACGTGCCCGATGTTGCGCTGCAGTCAGTGTCTGTTGCCGCTTCGAAGAAGCCCTCCGCCCTCCCCTCATCCCCGGCTGCTGCGGTCAACACCAGCGCGCCACTTGCCTCCTCTGCAATCACTAGCGAAGTCATGGTTATGCGCCGTGCCGCACCTCTTCAAGAACCCGATGACGGCTGGGTTGTCGAATGTTTCCGTGAGTGCTTTGTTGTTTGCAGCATTGGAATTGACCTGTTCTATTCACTAACAGAGCGTGGGTCATACAAAGACGAAATTGTGATATACGTGTTCATAATATTGGTGACGGGACTGCTGCTATGGGCCCTGCTGCGGCCGCAACTGGAGATGCTTGCTCAGCAGTATGTGGAAGGATACGCGCTGTTGTGATTACTGTGCGAACAATAGGATGGGTGAGAGGGCATGTGTGAGTATGATGCATCGATGCAGCCAATACAATCAAGTTTACTGATTCAATGAGTGATCCGTCACGATCCCCAAATCAAACAGCGATCTATGGCCAGTTACCCGCACCGCACGGCGCAGATTGAGGAATTGCTCTCGTCACAATCTCGTGCAATACGGCTGTGTGGCTGTTCTTCCTTTCCAAACGAAGCACTAAACCATTGCATAGCCGGTGTGTGTCTCCCAAGAAGAATAGGTTACAAACAGATTGTTATAATGCGGTCGGGGCATGTATGCTCTTCAGGTGTCGTTTGGGCCAAATCGTGGATGTTTGCTTCCAATGCATGGATATCAACCCTACGCGACCCGTTTGTTCATTTTCGGTTGTTTGTTGGAAGTCGGCCGAATGCAAGCACGCGGGATATTCTGCGAGGTTTACGTGTTTTGTAATCACTGGATGTGTATTTGGTTATAGCGAAGGCGCTTTGTTCTATGTGGCAATGATGTCAATGACCGTCCTCCCGCCTCTTCTGCAGCGCATTCTTCAATCGCTTCCCGCGCGATCTACTCCTTTGATGCCCGTACTGGATCCGGCTTCGAATACCGTAATTGCGCATGTACCAAACACGATCACGGAAGCCGAAGTCGAAAGTGCAATCGAAGTCGCTCGGACGTACAAGGCGCCGTCAGCAAAGGTATGCATGGCTCATCGTCAGGCCGGAGACAATAAGTTCAGTTTACAGCTACGAGCTGATATGCTCAATCGTTGGAACGATCGAGTGCTTGCTCATATTGACGATCTAGCAGCAATTGCCACCTTGGAGTCAGGGAAGCCTCTAAGGGAGGTATTTGCAACCAATGATCAGCAGCTCCAATGTACTCACGGCTGGCGACTCAGGCGAGAAGCGAAGTTCTCTACGCCGCCTCCTTCATTGCATTCTTTGCTGGCGAGGCTATCCGCACGAACGGCGCCACTATTCCGTCACCACATCTGCAGAACCGAACGCGCATATGGACGCTGCCAGTACCCGTCGGACCGTGTGCGCTAATCACGCCATGGTGAGCAATACCCCTCACGGCACAGTATCTTCGTCGTGAATGCCTGTTCCAGGAACTTCCCGCTCGCGATGGCAACGCGCAAAATCGCTCCAGCCCTGGCTGCGGGTAACGCCTGCATTCTTAAACCTGCGCCAGAGACTCCCCTCAGTGCACTAGCGCTCGCGCACCTCGCGTGCCACAGCGAGAACGAGGGCATCGCAGAAGTGCGACGCGTCGTGCCTACAGCCGCGCTCCAGGTGCTCACGGCCGACAGAGTCCATGCGCGCGACACTGTTGGTCGAGTGTTGATGCGTTCGGACGCCGTGCGCAAGCTGTCATTCACCGGCTCCACCGCCGCAGGTATCGCGCTCGCCCAGCAGGCCGCCGGATCGGTCAAGCGCGTTTCGCTTGAGCTGGGCGGAGTCGCGCCATTAATTGTATTTGGTCTGCATCCAGTGCCTTCTATGCACCTGACTTTTCTTTTTCTGTGCTTTAGACGACGCGGACATTGATCGTGCAGTCGAGTCGTGCATGCAGGGCAAGTTCAGAAATGCGGGACAAACTTGTATCGCCGTGAATCGCATCTATGTGCAGGATTCAGTCCACGATCAATTTGTTGAGAAGCTGGTGAGGAAGATGGAAGCCCTCCGGTAAGAACAGCGCTAGTTAGTTTTGCTTTTGCTTCGTATTCTCTAAACCCCATGCAGCATCGGGAATGGGTTTGACACGAACACAACTATTGGTCCGCTCATTACGCGGGACGCTGTTGATCGAGTTGCTTCAGTGGTCCGTGACACGTTGGCCTCTGGTGCGACGGTCGTGCATCAAGCAACAGTTTCTAAGGGCGTTCTAGCCTCCGGTGGAAACTTCTTTCCGCCAACACTTCTTGCTGATGTCCCTGATCAATCCGCACTGTTCGCGAACGAAGTTTTCGGGCCTGTCGCCGGCGTTGCCAGATTTTCAGACGAGGACGAAGTAATCAAGCGTGCCAATGCCACTTCTGCGGGTCTGGCGGGGTATGTGTTCACTCGGGATGTTGGCCGTGTGCATCGTGTTTCGGAGGCCATCAATGTTGGAATGGTAGGAGTGAATGAATGCGCTATATCGAATGAAGTGGCGCCTTTTGGTGGCGTCAAGCACAGCGGAATTGGCCGAGAAGGTTCTGTTCATGGCATCGATGAGTATTTGGACACCAAATATGTCTGCTTGGGATTGTGACCTGTTTTCGTAATGCGAAATACTTACTGCTCTTATCGTTCATGACATTCGTGGACTGCTACGGCATTCGTTCAAATATTTCGGATTGGCTGTAGTCTGAAAAGATTTTCAGCAATCAGCAATTGTTTAAATATTAACAGTAGCTCGAGGCATGATTGGTAAAGATTATTGTCAGAAAAGAAGATGTGGTCTTTCCACTTGCTCGTATGGAATGATTGATGGGTGGTTTGTGCAAGCCCAAGCTGCGAAAGATTTCGGTGGGGCAATTCGTGAAAACCATACCATGAGCATATCAAATGTTCAGAACGGATGGACGCAGCTACATCTGCATCCTATGGCAGTGTGATAACACGCATATGTTGAGGATTGCTCGAATAAGATGTCCCAGCGAGTTGAGATCAGCAACAGTAAAGACGTAATATGGAGAGGCCATGGCTGTGGGCCGCTCTTGCCGCCGCCGCCGTCCTGGCTGCGACGAATCCACCTCCTTCGTCCCTCGCCGCGTCGTCCGGACGCTGGGTCTCGTGGCTAAGCCCTAAGTGTTAGTGTTTGCGTTGCTGCCCCAGTGACATGGTCTCTTTACAGCCTACAGCAACTACTTCCTCTTCTCTCTCGCAACCATCGCCGTCACTGGTGACATATATCTCGGCGCTCTCGGGGCATGGGTGAAGCTGCCCTTCAAGTCCAATGATCACCTACTCAACCGCCTGGCTGACAGCGCACTGTCGATACTGCCCCATTGTACTGGCGGCTGTGGATCAGGTATGTCTCTATACATAACTGCAAACGTTTGCTTTCAGCTTTGAACTGTTTTCTCTGCAGGAATCTGCGTTGCCAATGAATTCTGTCTTTGCGCGCCAGGCTACTTCGGCCCTTTCTGCAGCTTTGAACGTGTTTATAGTTCTTCAAGGCTTTCCGACTCACTTCAGCGCGCGATCGTGAGCCTTTCGCAAATTCTTGCCGATCCCTTGTTGCTGCTTTTGCTCGCGCCTGTAGTTCTGCATTTCGTTTTCATTCTATTCCCAAACCGCCGTCGGCAGATAACGTTGCTCACAACACTGGACTCGCGCCGCCCGCATTCACTCATAATATCCTGCTTCTTTCATGCAAATACTTGGCGATTATTGTTTTCGTTCATTCCGTTTTATGATTACGCATGGATGATCGCCAGCGTCGTTGGCAGGATAAATACATCTGCCTTAATACTGTGGTGTGCATTCTGTGCTAGCCTTGGCTCGCTGCATATCCAGCGCGGCACGCGCGTTGGCGGTCTCAGTGGAGTCGTTGCGGGTCTTCGGCTGTTTGTGATAGCCATTAACATGCAGACAATTGCAGATTTTGGTGGATTCGGTTGGTACGACATTGAAGACGATATGAGATATTTCGTGCATCGTGTCGTGGTGGAGACTGCGATCGCGTACTTCTGGAGCGAGGACTTTGGCGCGATTGTCGGCGGATTGGTTGGAGGGTTCCTTGCTGCATGCGCACTCGGATTCTGAATTCTTTGTGCATACTACTGCGCCTTCTTTGAAAAACATAATGATTTTGCCGATTGGTTCTTCGAACTGCCGTTGCGTTGGATTTCAAAGGTGATATTTCGGCGTTCAAAAATTTGAGGAAAACTTTTGCGACTGATGGCACCGGCGGTTGTCGCGGCTTTACTTCCCAACCTGGACCATGCCACCCTCGTCACGTCCATCCATGTGTCGCCTTTGACCCTGCTGCGCATTCGCGCCACTTTTCTGCTGTACGCAGTCGTCGTGCTCGCAAGCTCCGTATACCAGCAAGGTGTTTATTGGTATGGGTACTTCACGGAGTGGACCTGGCTCGGCATCATCCTGTACTTCGCCGTGAGTCTTCTGGCTAAATATAATGGCTCCATTGAAAACATTGCACTTCCAGAGCGCTGTGTTCAATTCTCACACTTACGTAAGCAAGCCGAATGCTCTGGAGCTGTTCAACGCTCGATCCTACTGGATAACGTACATTAATTGGTGCCTATACTCTCTTCCGGCTGCTTACGTTTACATTGTGACGTTCATCTTCTGGGCACTCCTGTTCAGCCCTTTTGGAAACACTCCTTATTCTCTGTGGTGAGTTGATTGCCTTCGCTGAAGAGTGTGTCTCTAACAGCAACGGCAGGATGAATGTCAGCCAGCACGCACTGAACTCTGTATTTATGCTGATAGAGCTATGTTTGGGCCGAGTGCCGCTGCCTCCGGCTTTAGTGATTCCTTATGTTGCTGTTGCACTTGTGTATCTGGGGTTGACATTCGTGTATCACGACAATACCGGGTATTGGTCGTATGGATTCCTCGACACCGCCAACCACCTGGCTTATGCGTGGTACTTAGGAGTTATCGGCGGGTTTGTCGTCGTGTATTTCATCGTGGTTGGAATCCACTGGGGACGCGACAGGAGAAGAGCGCGTCTGGAGCTGGCGCCGATAATGGTTTCGCGCGGGAAGGCAGACGGGGCGGGTGCGGCGTAGAGCCAGGCGGCTGTCAAACACCCGTAAAAACATGATCCGGCCGCCAACCACCGAGATAACCTTCGAGGCCGGTCCGGAGACGCCTTTGCCCACGGGCCGCATCCGCCGCCGCCGACGTCGCAGCAGCTACAGCTTCGTGGGGAGTCCGCGCGGCGATGGCGATAGCTCTGGCCACGACGACGATGACGATGCAGACGACGGAGACTTCAACGACGGCAATAGCGAGCACCGCAACGTGTTTGGCGGTGCCGCAGACATCGTCACGCAGCCGCTGATACCTACCATGGCGCAGGTGCAACGTATCTTTGGCGGTGTTACCAGTCAGGTTCACCCGGCAGTTGCGACGCCCGTCCTACGCCCCCGTCAACTCAAAGGCGAAAACGCTGACTCGGCAGCAGGAGCATTCTCTGCCACTTCTATTCCCGCTATGAATGCTGGCAGTGCGGGCACAGTGGGCACCGAGACGCCGCTGCAGACTTTGCGTCGGTTACTGTTTGAGACAAAGGAGCTCGTTTCTGATATCCTTGCGGCGACTCCCCCAGCGCCGCCGCCAGCAGCCTCAATTGCGTCTAAGTACAATCGCACAACCCCGGCTTCCGTACTCGAAGCAACTGCTGCGCGTGTTGAGACACAGCTGGAGCTCCTGCACGCGCAGCAGACCAATCTTGAAGGCACAAGCTTGGCGCAAGCCGAAGCCCTACGCGCTCTGAAGACTCACATTACTCATGCGAAGGAAAACAGATTGCCACCACCTCGTCAGCACATGGCTCCTTCGGACCTTCATCCCCAGCGATCATACGCTGCTGTTGCTGCTCACCGGACGCAGCAGGGCCATGCTCAAAGTGCTCATCCAAGTAGTTCCTCGCTCTTGTCTCCTTCAACTCCGGCGAGCCCTGGCGCGTCTCCACTGTCTCCGCTGACGGCGTTTCCGCACTCAAATGCCCCCCCTCATGTTCGAGCGCCATCTCTTTCAACCATTTCTACCACAGCTGCTCCGCAGCCTATCACAAATACTCTACAGTATGATCTTTACTATCAGGCGAATCCATCGGGTGCTGGAATCGGTTCTTCGACTCTTTTCGCGGATGATTTTTTTGAAATTGAACGCAGAGTCGCTGTGTTGGAACGTTTGGTTGGACTTAACGGCACCACAACTGCAAGCACCACCGGGGCTGCGTCAAATGACACAACTGCAGCGCTAGCGCTATCCCAATCTGCGTCGACTACTCAGGCCCAACTACAATTGCCATTCGGCGGTCAAACCATTCTGGATGAAATTTCCGATCTCGACTCTACCTTGACTCTTCTGACCACGCCACACGCGCTGGCGCGCCTTTCTCGACGCATTCAGACAATGACAAGTCAAATGCAGCGCACCGTCAATCTTCGCCGCCGCATTATTGCAGACCAGGAAAAACAAGAACGCCGCCGTGCACGCTTGAGCTCCTCTCTGTCCATGTTCGACTCGTCATCCGCGTCGGATTCCGAAGACCGGGACTCCAACGCCAGTAGTGAGGATGACGGTGGTGGTGGCGTGCGGAAGGAGTCAACGCCGCGCGGCGATGCGGCGGTTGCAGCACTCGTGGACCACGAAATGGAGCAACGCCGAGCGGAAGATGAAAAGCGGGTCGGATACTTGTTCAGCACGCTGAATGACCGGTTGGATCCGATGGCCGCAACGATCCCGCTGCTGCTGCAGCGCTTGAAAGGACTCAAGATCCTGAATTCGGAAATAAGCGGCACAACCGTGCGCGAGACGCTCAACGAAATCGAGAATGAGCAAGCGGGTGTGATAGGCGAGAAAGTGGAGAAGGTCAAGAACGGCATTGCCCGCATCCGCGTGAATATACGGCAGGGTGCAAAGATCGCGCACAAGCGTTTCGAGGGCATCGAGAAGGGCGTCAACGAGCTCGTCAACGTCATCGACGTCAAGTTTGGGTCTATTCCGCGCGAATACGACGAGTACGCTGACGACGACGAGTACGGCGCGCACCCGGCGTCCATGCCGGTCTACGTCGACAGCGAAATCGCTGCTCGGCCTGAGTCCGCGATCCCAAGTGAAGGGGGCTTCTCGGGCTCTGATGGCGTTGTGGTGACAGAAGGGTCGTCTGGTGCCAACGGGTCTGGAATGTATTCGTCAGAGATTGTCTCTGGCGCATCTGGATCGAATGTTGACGATCGTGGTGACGCTCCTATCACTGGATACGAGGTTGTTGATCATTGGGAGCAGTAGGTAGTCGCTGAGCACTCGTTTCGTGGCCTATGTTAGACATTTTATATTCTTATTCAGTTCTTACATAAAAAGGAAGAAAAGCTCACAAGTGAAGCAAAGAGACATCAAATGCTGATTTCAATGCTAATTAGCCATTCGAAGCCCGTTGCTAAGTTAACGAACTAACTTAAAATACACCAACAACACCGCGAGGTGATACAAAAGGCTCAGGTGCAAAGAAAAACTCAGCCTCTCAAATTTTGGAAACTGCATCAAACCTTCCAAGCTTCTATCCACAAAGTTTCACCCCCAGACCTCATCAGCCGATTGTCCGAATGGCGATTGGAACTCAAAACTCGATACCAGTGACTTCAGCTCAGAGAGACCAAATTGTCAAATTAAGCCTAAAAAATTGTCACTTTATATAATACCAAAAAATAACAAATCTAACGGGCAGATGGCCGAGCGGTCTAAGGCGTCACGTTAAGGCCGTGATCTATTCGTAGGCGTGGGTTCGAATCCCACTCTGCTCACGTTTGTACATCTTTTACCGTCTTTCTGTGAATGGTGCGAGTTTGTTTGGAAACTGAATGCGAAACAAAAATGGTGGAACAGGATTTTCAGAAGTGGAGCAGCTTTCTGTTTTTCAAGACATAATAATCACACTCAGTGATCCAAAATTCTGAGATTTCCCGAAACAACTTTGTCGTCGAGAATGGCACCAGACGGAATATCGATGCGGCTGCCGTGGTTGGCGACAATGATAACTGTTCCCCTTAACACCACGTCCGCGCCGAAGGTTACGTCTCCCGTGACCGTCAAATGATCAAGCTCAAGAATATGCGGCGGGCTCTTAAACCGGGACAAGTAGTGTCCAACCTTCTTGAAGTGGTCACCAAGCTTGACGATCGGGGCGTTCTGGAAAATGCGCTTTGGGTTCATGCTCAGAACGCCGTGGTTCAGTGCGTACAGGTCGGATGTTAGCAAGAAGAGATCAGAGGTCGACTTCACAGGCAAAAATCTAGATCGTGGAACGTTAACTCCATGTGCTCCGTGGAAATGCTTGATTGCTGCTCCAACAGCTGTTTCCAATTGGATAACCTTTTCGCCACCATCAGTCGTCTTGATGTTCTCGATAATTTCCATCGAAAAAGCCGATTCTGTCACCAAGCGCTTGATGGCTTTCAGACTGACCCACAAATTGTTTGTGTTGAAGATCTGGAAAAGGCTGATTCAGTCACAAATTAAACGAGTAAAATAAAACCTTAAACTTTTTTATGGATTTGAATTCTTCCACAAACTCGGACGGGACTTGAGCAATCTCAAGAAGGCGGACCTGGCCGTCGTAATCTATCAAAGTTCCACCTTTTATGTCGGCTTTTGTCTTGTCGGTGACCTCCATGATGAACTCTGCACCGGACGTGGCCACATGCTCAAGAATAGCTGCAACCAATTTAATAACTGCAGTTGCTAATTTTCTCACTGACTTGTGTCTACAGTGGCGCCCAAGTTGTCCACGTTTGAAATGAAGATGTATTCTTTTCCGTCTGCGATGAGCTGATCCAACAACCCAGAAGATGACAAGCTTTCAAAAATATCGCCGTGGCCAGGCGGATACCACTACATTCACAAAAATTAATGTTAGTAATGTGAAACAGACGCACTACGTTTGGTCCATTGTCGTCATAGCTCTTTGCAACAGGAAGCAAGCTTTCCTTTCCAACCCTTGGATGTCTGCTTTGGTTGAAAGTCAAGATCTGCAAAGCGTGATTCGAATATTTCTGAATGATGTTTGTCGTATCTGAGTCGGTGTTGAAGGAGTTCATAAGGATGAGTGGTACATCGACGTCGTGGATTGAATTGAGATATTCCACTTGGCGAACTGTAAGGTCCAAGAACGTCATGCCATCGCGCACTTCAATCGCAGATTTCGGGCCAACGCAACCCTATTTTTTTTTATCAATTCAAATTGATACCACGAATAAACGAGTTGAAACCATTGTTGTTCCAAGGCCTCCATTGAGCTTGAGAACCGCAAGCTTCTTCAAGTTAGCGGCAGTGGTCCGTGCAGGAACAGGAACAGGCAGATCTTTGTACAGAATGATTTGCTCCTCCTTGGGCGACTTGATTTTGGACCAGTTGCTGAAAAACGCTTTTTCAGCTCGTTGCAAAAGAACAAAACTCAGCCGAAAACCCACATCTTCTGCCCTTTTGCCTTCTCTGTCAAATATCTTGTAAACAAGGCAAAAAAGCTGTCCATTTCGCGGGCAAAGTGCTCGCGGTCTGGGCCTTCCGGCACCCCGTCTATCATTCGGTTGAGCTCATTGCGCATGCCCTTTGCAGCATTGCCAAGAGTGGTTCCTTGGAAGTCCTGCGAGTGTTAGGTAGACGTACGAGCCAGGACGAAGCAACAGCGTGAGCAAACCGCATTGATCGGGCGGCGAATTATCAGTCAGAACAGCTAACACAGTGGATCCGAATACCATGATGGAAAAGGAACGATCGTGCACCGCACTCATGTTAATGTGACCGGACGACAGGTCAAGGATGTTCTCGGAAGACGCAGCCACGGAGTGCGGGGGTGTGGAGTATTTGGGGGACATTTGTGCGGAAGCTTTGCTAGAACGAAAAGGCTTTCCCTCGATCTTGATCGAGTGCGGCATTGTTGTGCATGGATGTGTGGCTCTTCAGAACCGACCTTACTCCACCATCCACAAGCCTCCTCCAGCGATGCTTCCTCGGCCCCTCACACGCGCCTACCCGCAGCGCATCGGTCCACTGGTATGTCTGGGGTGCCGTTAACCCACTGGTTCACCGTTATGTACGTCGTGTACACGAGCGCCAAGAGTCCAAACAGAACCAGCCCAACATCCTTCACCTGCACAACATCTTAGTTACTGCCCGAACAATAAAAATAAAAATTCAGCGCACTTTAACCCATGGCTTGTTTGTGATATTGTAGTGGAAAATAGCAGGATAAATAAAGCTGTAACAAAATGGCAACTCAGAAAAGTCAAGTGAGAAGAACACAAACCTCAGCGGAATACAAGCAAAGCAGCCCACCAGACTCACAAACTTGTCCAGATTACTGCTTCCAGTCCAAGCAACAAAAGCCAAGAAAGACACAAAACACGCGCGCATCAAGTTCTTCTGCCACTTCACCATCAGACTACTTTTACCGTCCGCAAGCCCAAACAACGCACTTTCTGTGATGCGTATGGGCGGGTACACACACAGAGGAAATGACAAAATAATCGCAAGAGCATAGAAGAACTGCAAAGTCAGAACAAAGTCAGACTTGGGCATGTTCAAGAACACAACGGTTTCAACTTTCAAGCCAAAAGCAAGATATCCAGATGCGCCAATAACCATAAAAGTAATTCCGATCACAATCACGCAAAAGGTGAGAACACGCGGAAATTTTTGCGGCTCCTTCATGCTCTCGGCGATTGGCAAAATCAAGCATATTCCTTCAAATGCGAAGAGTGCAGTCCCAATAAAAATGGGGAAAGACTCCATGTTGAACCAAATGATATCTGCCGCTGGTCCGACAGTTGATAGCACTGAGATATTTTGCGAGAATATAAACGCGAGTCCCATTAAAATGAAAACATCTGCTACAAGCGACGTGATGGAGAAAAATTGGATTTTGCGCACCCAAGATAGCGGAACATAAATTGCAATTTGTACCAAAAGGAATACCCAGTCTGGTAAAATAATTGTGCAGTTGGAAAATAGCATCAACAAATCTCGCAAATTTTGTGCAACGAAAATGTAATATGCGCAAGCGAAACCAGCCTGAATCAAATGTCAACGCTAAGTAAAAAATGAAAGCTATTCACCTGCGAAATTGCGATTGAGGCGAGAACTAATCGCCTCATTGGCGGGCCGTACAATTTTTCTCCAATATCCCCGAACGATCCTCCGAGCTCTTTACTGGTCTCAAGGAGCAAAAGCATACAGTGCAAATTCAGCCTGTGTTAAACCCTTAATCAAGAGATGTGCATGCAATAATCAAAATACCATCCAAATAACAACAATAGTAAGATACTGAAACCAAGCCCTCCTTGTGAAAATGCTTTTGGCAAAAACAAAACCCCAGTTCCAACGAAGGCCTTGATGCACATGAAGAAGGCTTTTGACGACGAGGTTCCCTTTACGTTCGTCGCTTCAGATATCATCGACATGCTTCTTTGCGGAACACGATTTCCGCCAAGCAGCGAGGATCTTTCGTCAGGCGGCGGTATGCTCTGCACGGAGGAAGCTCTCGGCGAAGAAGCCTCTTGCGCATTGTAGAAGTTGTCGTCATCATCATCATCATCATCGTCAGAAGCATCAGGAACGACATCGCCTCCGTAAAAACCGTATAACGCGAGAAAGTCAATGAAGTTACGTGTGAGAAAAGTAGGCTGTGGAGCGCCTCGACGCTCTGCTCTATTTATGATGAAACTCCGTCGGAATGCGCCTGGCTCTCGGAGTTGAGAAGCAGTCAGAACGTCAGTCGTGTTGCGCAAATGTGCCGATTGCAGCTCGGGGTTCGACAGTCGCCTGGTCTGACGAAGAACGTTTTGCCCAATGTCAGAGATCGACGACGGGGTGGGAGACGTGGCGACATGACGCTGCTTGTCCGCCCAATGATAGATGTCTGATGTGATAGCACCACCCTGGAGTCGGGATGAATACGACGATGCCACCTGCTCCACATCTGGCGGGGCCACCAAATGGCTTTCAATTATTCGTGCAGCCGCCTGGTCCAGCGCGGGATTTGACGCCTTGTTAGTCACTCGCCTGGCGATTCCTTAGCTGCATCCAAACAACGTCAACATACATTGCCGAATACTCCGCGATGCGACTTTCCATGTCTTCAGTGCTGGTAAAGCTCGTACCGGGCTTAAAGGAGCCGCGCGGAAGACTGCGGCCCATGGGACTGCGCGCCATTGGGCTCGCACCGTCCCGGTTTCGTCGCACACCAATAGCGATGTTGCGTGACGGCGATGGACTCTGAGACACATGGTCACCACTGACGCTGGGTCTGCCAGCAGTCGGGGTTGTGGCAGCCACGGGAATGGCGGGCTGCTTGCCGCGAGCCGACCTGTCTTTGCTCATTGACGTTCAATCTTGCGGTGATAGCACCCGGCGCCAAAGCAATCAGCACTACTTGATATTGCGCAGCATGCCCTTGGTAAATACGACCAACACGCACTCCAGCACATTCCCCAACATGCTCTAACATGCCCCCAACCATAAAGGCGGATGACCATCTTTTATGTTTTCAATTATGACTATTAGGCCCAAACATTGGGCTTCTGCAAATCGATTTGCGTGCTCATCTTAGCTTCAACTCGGGTGGCCACGCATCAAACCAACTGTTATCTGTGGGTCCTCGTGAGTGATGAATGCGGTGGATTTATCCGAAAAAAAGAAAAAGAAAATGGCTTTGACAGCTGCGGGCGAGCAGCTGCTGGCGCCCGAGGCGGCGCTGATCCGAGCCGTCGACGCCATCGAGGCCGCCGCCGCGCGTCTACCGCCCATTCAAGCTGCCGTCGCTTCTCTCGAGCGCCTGCTTCTGGCCGTGCTGCCGCCCATGCGCCCGTTCGTCCACGCCTCCCATCTGCCGTTCATGAACCCCGCCCACGTGCTGCTCGTCGCCCTGTTGTATCTGCAGATCGTCCTTGTCGGCGTAGCTGTCATGAAGAATTTGCCAAAGCAGAATCCTAAACTGTTCGCTATGGCACACAACGTTTTCCTGTCGTCCCTCAGCGCGTACATGTGCGCTTCGCTGACCGCCGAGGCCTTTCGCAACAACTACAGTCTGCTTGGCAACGCAGTTGATCCTACCGCCAATGGCGCGCGTATGGCGCGTCTGTTGTGGCTGTTTTACTTTTCGAAAGTCACCGAGTTTGTTGACACTGTGAGTTCCCCCATGTGAAAAAATTGAAACACTCACTCGCTGCCAACCGAATTCATCCAGTTCATCATGGTCGTCAAGAAGAACAACCACCAAATATCTTTCCTGCATCTATACCATCACACGTCGATCCTTCTCGTGTGGTGGCTCATCATCTACATTGCGCCAGGCGGCGACTCATGGTTCAGTGCTGCACTTAACTCCTTCATTCACGTCGTTATGTATGGCTACTATTTTCTGTCTTCGCTGGGATTCAAGCAAGTAGCATTCGTAAAAAAATACATCACGTTGATGCAAATGGTGCAGTTTTGTATGATGATGGTTCAAGCCCTCGGCGACAGTTACTTGTACCCCTTTTACGCAAGGCTTCGCGGATTGGACACTTTAGAGAGCCCTTTTCCTGTTGTTTGTGCTAAAATTTTGCTGTGGTACATGGTGTCCATGCTGGCGCTCTTTATGAACTTCTATATCAAGGACAGGAAGAAGGATAAGCAGCGAAAGCAGGCAATAATGATGGAATCCACGTCTAAAATAAAAAAGACAAACTGATGCCATCCGCAAGATCATTAAAAATTGTTCGTTGCTTTTTTCCCCATCGCGAAGACTTCAAATCGGTTAAGATCATCCCGTGAACATGATCCCGGCCGCCACCACCCACCACCCGGCACATCATCGCCGCCTTTGCGAAGAAGTAGTATTTTCCGCACTTCTTCAAGCTCGGCCATACTCTGTTGGAAAGGCCCAACACTCCAAGTTCCTGAGTATGAAAATGATTTCCAAAAGTCCTTTTCGCTGGCATCCTCATCATTCGTGTCTTCGAAAGCTTTCCGAAAGACGTCCTCTACAGGGCCTTTCAATGCTCCCGTCAATGCCGCAGACACATGCTTCCAGCCGATATCGTTCACTGACCCATCTGTGGCACTTTCTCGCAACCACAAATACCCAGCCTCTCGAATCAATGAGTCCAAATCTGCACAAGTAAAACCATCAGTGACACTTGCAACACGCGCAGTATCCAGTCGCGCAGCCAAGTGAGACAATTCCTCTGGTACAGGTGCATTTTCGCGACTTCGCTTCCGCAAAATCGCGTCCAGAACCGCAACCCGATCATCCAACGTGGGCATTCCCACGTAGACATGGTGCGACAACCGTCCCGGTCGTAGAATGGCATCGTCAAGCTTTTCCGGTTTGCTCGTCGCACCGACCACAAGTACCGCGCCGACGGCTGACGACACCCCATCCATTTCGTTGAGCAGAGTCGCAAGTATCCGGGTATTAACCGAAGATGCACTGTCGTCATTATCCGATACCATTTCTGTTAAAATGAAACGAGTAAGAAACGAAATAATAAAACAATAAAAAGTGGGGGGCAGACGGGAGGCTGTGAAATACCTCTGCGCGTGGCTATGTTTTCTATATTATCAAAAAAAATTATGGTTGGGGCGGTTTTGCGAGCAATCGCGAAGATTTGCCTGACTGTTGCTTCGGATTCCCCAAGGTATTTTGAGAAAATTTTGCTCCTAACTCTTCCAGTAAAATAAGGTCAAAAACTGAGTGAGCTCACCCGTTGACAGCAATAAAATTCATAGGGCTTGTTGATGCAATCGTTCTGGCGAGCAGTGACTTTCCACAACCTGTTTTTTTTTTCAAAATTGAATACTTCTCTTCTGTTCCCTCAGCTTCCAACCTGAAGGTCCATAAAGCAGCACACCAGAAGGAGGTTTTACATTTAATCGCTCATATGCTGCTGGTTTATAATAAGGGTTGATAATCAATGAAGTTAACTTTGCTTTCACACTCTTGTACCTGTGCGCAGATGAGTCAGTGAACTTCAAGAAAGAAAATATGGTCACAAACCCGCCAATATCATCCAAAGAAAGTGAATCCTTGCCAACGTCGAAGCCAGAGTAAACTACACCGCTTGCTTGTACATACGCGCACGCTTTTGCGAAGTCCAACGACCACGACACGGCCGAGTCTTTGTTAGAAACAGATTGTTTGTTTTTCAGGCTTCGGCGGTGTCGAAGCTTCGCTGACATCTGCGCACGTGCAATGACGTTTTTAAGATCCCTTGCCACGTAGCCTGGAGTGGCCTACTTGGCGAATTATATCTGATAAATCACGAACAGAACACGTACTTGGGCGAGCCGACGCGCGTATAGTTTTATTAGGGTATCCTTGCCGGCAATAATTTTCTCGGAGAAGGCTTCTTCACTTTGGTCCACCGTTACATTCAACTCTGATAAAATTAGAAGCGATATCTGCTCGCGGTCTGATCTTGTATGGGTTTCAATTTGATGATCACCTCATTCTTGCCTACCTTGAAGGCATTTCCATTTTCACAGAAACTTCGCAGACGGCCGATGCATCCAAACCGACATGCGCCATGCCATTCGTAATAGCAGGCGGAAGACCATCCACTCCATTTCTTCCGCCACATTCGAGTACAACAAAAACGCCTGCATGGGACCCGCATGCTCGCAATGCCGCCACCTCCCTCGCAATAAGCTCGCCAACGTCGGCTGCTTCGATTGGTAGAGCTTCAGACAAAGAATTGGTTGCATCGATTCGTCGCGCCAGAAGATGGATGTCGTCGATGACAACGATTGCTGGCGCCGAACATCTGGCGCGGTTGATTGCCGTTCGGAGCGGGCATCGGGATGAACGGCCGTCGCCATTTTTCGCGCTCGTTTTCATGTATTCCGCAATTTCTAGAATTGAAACTGAATAGAGCGGAACGCTGAGTTCGCGCTGCAAGGTCCTATTTAAGTTTTGCTTTGTTAAACCCTGAAGATGGTCGAAAACAAGCTGTTCGCACTTTACAAGAAACGTTTTACCAACGCCCGGTGGACCAGAAATGAGTGCCGTCAGTGGCGGTGGAATTCCGACGTGGTCATGGAGTTCACTGCGAAACATTCGCGATTCTTGCATTCACATAGTTATTTGCTTCTTTCGGAAGAGCTTCGCAAAACCGACCTGCTGCATCTTTCAACTTTTGAGCGTGCTTTTCGTAAGGCGTAAAAATCGGCGATGCTGGCTTCCAATCGTAAACAACTGTCACTTCGGTCGATTCCCCAATTACAAAAAGGTTGCAATTGCCAACAATATCCGAATGCACATGCTCAACGCAAAACACAATCGTTCGATGAATCGTTGACGCGAAAACGGAACCATTTTCGACCTTCAGACCAATGAGTTGCCAGAATTCTCAAGCATCTGGGAACTCACAACAGTTCCAAGAGAATCGCTGGACAGTTCCGAGATCCAGGTGGTATATTCAACTTCGGGTGAAGAAGACGCTTTCACTCTCGCGATACCGGATGACGTCGGGAAATAAACTTCGTCCGTGACTTTCCGAAGCACAACCTCTCGCGCCAGTCTCGCTGAAGCCGCTGCGTACGCTCGCACGTCAATGGCGTTACAAGCAACGAATACACTGCGTCACACACCCGATACAGTGCTCGTCTCCACATCCAGTGCTCCGGAACCAGTTTTCGCAAAAATAAGCTGCGCGAGCCATTCGGGCAAATCGGCAACCCCACTATCATCGCGCGGCGCGTCTGCGCCGGTTGCCGTCGAGGAAGAATCGCGGGCGGGGAGAATCGCAACGATATCGCCTGCCACGACCCGGAGCTGCATCCCATCCATTTTTTCAACAAACCAATGTTAATCAGGCAAACCAATGTTAATCAGGCCAAAGCCTCTTAATCATACACCCTGGTGAATTGAAGTTCCGCTTTGCCAGGGACTCTCGGTTCCGTCAGAATCCCATGCCCATTAACCAGTTCCTAATGCGCCGCGAAATAATATTCGGCCAGCAATAATTCCATCCAGATATCGCTCGAGAACAACGAACAAGGTTTTCACCGGCTTCTACGCAGCTGAACTGTTGATATTGCCCCAGCTTTCAAGTGCGGGACAAATTCCTCGAATGAAATACCGCCTTGCCAAGTGAAAGCCTGGGCTCGACCATTTCTTTCCTTCCTTCATCACGGTGGCATGTGAGCACTTGAGGGAAACCTGCAAGCCAAGTATCACTTACGCGTCGCTTTTGAGAGAGGCGCGCTGCTGTATCCGCCTGTTATCGTCTCGGAGAAGTAATTGCTCAGGGCTGAATGGATGAAGATTTGGTGGAGTTTTAGACATCAACGCGCCGTTCATCAATCCTGGACTTCTCTTCGACAAGGAGAATTCGTGGAGCCCTCTCGGCGACAGGCAGGGCTGAAAGTGCATTCATCGTTTGGTTAGTGTTTCGGGGTGCGGAAACCAGATTTGCTACTGCGTGCGGATACGTTCGTGATGGGCAACTATGTCCGGGTAAACAAACAATTTTGCCGGGACTGGGCAGAACGGCGCGAAAACTCCTGCGGTAAGAACCTTCATGACCCGCGCAACTGACTTTATCCTCACGCGAACTTTGCAACCCGAACAATAACAGGTCTGCAATACCGTACTCAGTCTAAAAGACAAGTTTCTAAAATAAAGAATTGAACAATGTACGAGTCGATTCGGCAGCAGCTTCTGGCGCACGCCATCCTCAACGCCGGTCCGGAAGACTCCGGACGCGAGTCTGTACTCATCCGTGCGATGGATATACTCGCGCTGGACCCGCAAGATCCAGCCTACCTCGATCTGGGGAGACTGGCAGCGACATTAAACGAGGTCGTATCAGCCATGTCACTCGGCGAAGACAATTCAGCAATCCGCGACGCCGAGAGTGCCGTCCTCGATCATGCGCTGAGAGTATTACGATTGCGTGTTCTGCGCGTCGCCATGGTTGGAACCCAACGACTGGGGACTGCAATCTCTTTCAACGAGCGACTTGCATCATCAAACACGTGGACGGCTGTCCACTGCGCCAACCTCAACGTAACTGCTTTCATTGCTACCTCTTATAACTTGCGTCCCAATCTTGGGAAAGTGCCGGTCGTGGGTTTCTTTGCAGCGAGAAGTGACCTACTAAGTCGCATCTCTGCCCTCAAAGCAGCGCGCAACAGGCAGGCCGAGGCGCTCGGTGTACTTGCGGCATCGTCCGGGACACCGTCGTTGGACTTGATCAATGATATTACCGGAGTTCTCGTCGGAATGCCCAACTTAGGCATGAAGCTATTCTCCCAATTGAAGGAAGGCAAAGAGATTACCTCTGCCGCCAATGCACTCTCGATCGCAACACCGGCGCAGTCATCCGCTCCTTCCGTCCGTATGCGAAAGCCTTCAATCTCATCTGTCCGGGGATCTTCTGACATGCGTTCGCGTTACGAGCTGGCGCTTTCCGTTGTGGAAACGGTCAAGACTCTTCCGGCAACGTTGGAAATTCTTCCCGCGACTTATGGCGCCGCACCAGTGCTTCAACAGTATTGGCTTCCGTCAATGGTTGCTGTGGTGGCCGTAGGCATCACGAAGAGCGCCATTAAGGCCAATGCTGCATCTCTGACTCAAATTGCGAAGAACGCGTTCGAGACTGTCACAATCCTCGCGCAGGACTACATTCTGCTTCCATTGCGCCAAATGTACGCGACCGTGCGTCATCGCGAACGCCGCCTTGCACTCCTTGGTTCCGAGTCTGTTGCCTCTGACTTGGATTCTCTCGAACGAATGGTAGTCGCATTTGCGCGCGACCATGGCATAACTGACGATTCCCGCATTCGTGGTCAAGTTGCAAATGGTGACTTGTCCGTCGTCATGACGAGGTACGAAGACGACATCAAATCGCCACTTGCCGCGTCTTTGCGCGGCGACCTCATCCGCTCCGTCCTTATCCAAGTGCATAAGTCCAAAGTTGACCTCGAGTTGGCCATGTCTGCGCTCGACAAGCTTCTGCAAGCTAACGAGCTCAACTTTGCTATTCTCAGCGTCGTGCCTGTTGTGGCGTTCGCCCTCGCAATTATGCAGCAAACTCGCGCGTTTTTACGCCGCCGAGGCGGTGTCGCCCGAGAAATCGCGTACGACGGCATACGTTTGTGTCTCGGAGACGTTGAGCGACTACTCAACCGTGCAAACCGCGGAACCGCCGTGGCAAAGGTCGAAGAAGTGGTGCCTGGAGGGTACGAAGGGCACGTGCACGGACTCTCGTATGTGGATTACGGTTTACTGCTCACAGAGCTCGAAACACTGAAGCAGCTTGTGTCGCGTGTACCCCGCAAATACCGTATTCGGTTCGAAGAGGATTTGCGCGAACTCAGCGACCCACAGTGGACTGTGTATCAGCGATGCGAGACAGTCAAGCGGATGGGGCGCTGGTATCCGTTTGTTCAGCAGAAGGAGTGATGCGATGCGTGTGGTTGTGTAGCAATCATTAGTTCACTTTATCGATTTCAGATTGATGCGCTGCATTGCAAAAATGCCTCCACGTCGCGCAAGTTGTGTGAAACTTGCATTTAGGGCTCCACCGTTGCTGCCCTATCACTCTTGGCTCACCGCATCAATCTGCTCCGATCAGGGAGTGGGAGGCGTTAAATGAAATTGATGTTAACGCACACATTGCTTGACAGCAACTTAGATATGTGTAGCACAGTGGCGCTCACGCCTGCGCGCAGGATCGATACCGCGAGTGCAGTCTGGTCTATGAGGCTCGACGGGCCTGCGGCGGCAGATCGATCACTTTGATCCACATTCATACTAAAAGAAATAATTAAGCTGTAATCATCACTACCAGCACATGACTGGAGATGAACGTGACCGGTGATTTGCGATTTGTCTTATAATGTTTCATCCGATTACTGACATACGAAACTCATCTCAATGAAGTTCCTTTTCTTGATTACTGCTGCAGTTCAAACGTATGCTGCTTGCTCTGCACTCTATGGGCAATGCGGCGGCACTGGTTGGACCGGAGCGACTTGTTGCGATTCATCCGTTTGTACTTACAGCAACCCGTACTATTCGCAATGTCTCCCCGGACAAGCGGCTTCTACAACTGTGAGCTTCGAGATTCAAGGCGCTTTTCTTTTTTAAAAACAAAATCACAGGCCGCTTCATTGAAGCCAACGGTTGTAACAACGACTGTAACAACGGCTGTAACAACAACAGCCCCAAAATCCACGAGTACCACGACGGTAAAAGTGGCGAACAGCGTCCCGTCCAGTTGGACTTGGTCGTCTAGCGGAATTCTCATTCAACCGCAGTCTGACTCATCCCACAACCCAGTCAGCGTTAAAGATCCGTCGATTGTGTTCTACAATGGAGTGTACCATGTTTATATGACAATTTATAACAGTGGTTATAGCATGGCATACACAAACTTCACTGATTTCTCGACGGCTCCGCAATCTAAGCTCTTTTTCATGGATACTGTACCTGGATTCTCCGGATACAAGTGTGCGCCGCAGTTGTTCTACTTTTCACCAAAAAATTTGTGGTACTTGATATTCCAGTCACCCAATCCAACGTTTTCGACAAACACCAATCCTGGCAATCCGCACGGATGGACTTCACCGGAAGTTATGATCAGCACTTTACCAAGCGTAGCCGCCGGGTGGATTGATTTTTGGAATATTTGTACCGACACGACTTGCCATCTATTTTGGTCCGATGACAAGGGGAAATGGTACGAAACTCCTACAGCCAAATCTAGCTTTCCTTATGGCTGGGGTGAGACGAGTGTAATGTTGAGTGGAACCACATTCGACTACTTCGAAGCATCGTTTGTGTACGAAATTGCTGGGCTCGGCACATACCTTGCTGGCATCGAAGGCATTTCGTCTGACGGATCGCGCCAGTACCAGATGCTCACTGCATCCAGCCTCAGCGGTCCGTGGACTCTTGTCGCCTCGCCGTTTGCGTCTGATAAAAACGTTGTCTTCTCCGGAACCGCTTGGGCAAAGGGTGTCAGCCACGGAGAGCTGATCCGCACCAACTACAATGAGTCGCCGGAGATTAATCTTTGCGGTTTGCAGTTCTTGTATCAAGGAATTCCTGCCAGCGCTAGTGGAGACTACAATTCGCTTCCTTACAAAATTGGGGTTTTGAAGAGTACAACTACCATTCCAGGTTGCTAATGCAACAGGAGAATACATTAAAGAAATGTCCCACATCGCCCTTTTGTCGCCTCTGACTAACGTAACTGTTGACAGTAAAGCGATTCATTCGGCGCAGACAGGCACCCGACGAGCAACCGATTACCGAGATACAACCGGTGCCAGTTTAACACTTTTACCAGAACGGTCTGGGTTCTTTTCAAAATACTCGATGTCTTTTCTGGATGATTCCGTCCGCGATGCAATCGCCGTATTGAGCTGCCCTGGGCCGCTGGACGATTTAATCGATCACTCAAGGCAGGCTATTCACTGGGAACGTGTATTTCCGCCTGGAGTCGACCATCTAGTCGCAGTAAAGATGCTTGCTCTCTCTGCATCCGATTCCGTTTCTCACTGCCTGAATTCTCCCGAATTGTCGAAACTGCGCATAGCGCATTCCCATGCCATTATACCGTCTCTCAAATTGCCAAATAATCTCGTTTCATTCTGGTATAGATCGGTGATGACGAACAATTCCTGACCATATAGCAGCGTTCTAGTTACCATTTTTGAAAAGGCGTTATGCGACATGTACTACTCGCTCATACCGCAAAATTCGCGCAGGAAGAATATGATCTTGCGAGATCTGATCCTCTCGAGTCAGATGTCTTCATTACTTGGCGCACCTGCCATGAAATGCTTACAGATCTTCTTCCTTCCTTCGGGATTAAATTTGCGAAACTTGGCGGTGGGCGTAATCAGCCTTATTTGTTTACTGACCTTCGAAAGTGGCACGGATTTCTGTCTCCTACGGAGTTTCCGGGCTGCTACAGAGATCTCGTGTTAGTGTTGATTCTGGATCTTTTCAAAGACACCCAAATGGAATTATCGACGTCGTTTGTGGATTTTACGTTTTTTGACATGCATAGAAATTGGAAAGGTGCCGCCAGTCAAGTGGTCGACAAATCATTAGAAATACTGGCTTCAGTAAATTTGTCGTCCTTGGTTACACAATCATCGTTTGTGCCCGAATTGCAAAAGGATCAAGTGCTGCAAGCATTCGACTACCTGAAGGATGGAAAGGATCATTTATTTCTCTTTTCAATACTTCCTCCCCTGGAACATTCGCTTCGCGTTTTGTTTGCGAAAGTTAACAATATACCTGAGATCGCAACCGCTCATCTCGATTCGTATTTTTCGACGCTGGATGGATTCGGGCAAAAGCACAAGCATCAAGTATTACTGCACGAGACCGTCCTCTCGTCGGGACAACCTAATAAGATTTTTCAAGAACTAAACGAGTCGCCTTCAGGGAAAGGTTGCTTGGCCGCATTGCAAGATCTGTTTATGATGGAAAAAGGTCCAAATCTACGCGGAAAGCTTTGCCATGGGGAATTATCGCTGGTACTTTGCAATATCCTGATTTCACTGCTTTCATTTAAAAACTTTTTACTAGAAATCTCTAGTTGCTAATGAAGCAAACATTCGGATTTCGGCATCATCGGCTCTCTTATTTTTAGCATTTATTGCGGTATTGTTTAGAAAGTTGTTCGATGACTCACCGTTTCTCAAGCTTTTGGTTAATGGCGTAAACGAGAAATCAGAGGCAACACCAACCGTCGTTCAGAATGGGCTGAAATACCTCGAAACATATTCGTTAAACTTCCATCCTTCATCATTTTTGAAAATTTCGCATGGCAAGGCTGTGTGCAACGTCATCGCTTTGGAAAAAATTCTTGATGTACGTTTCGTATCTTGAATAGCCAAAGCGATGACAATTTTTCATGCCAGACTGTGTCGGTGGAGTTTTCCAAAGATCCAGTGAATGAACTGATCACAGCCGCCATATCCTTATCAGATGGAACGAAAGTTACATACACTGACAAACCGTCTAGAATCATGACCACGATGGACTCGACGTTTCCATGTATAAACGCGCTGTTTGAAAAGAAATTAATTACCGAATTGGCTCTGTGTGAAAAAGTTAAACGGAAATTCTTTGAGTTCGACGACTGCACCCCGTGGTGTAGTAGTACTGCAATCTTTCCGTTTCAAGCGTGCTTGCAATCTATTCTCGATCTGATAGAATCACGTTCGTCGAATTTCATTGATCGGTAAAACTTCATTCTCGCCTTTACTTCTCATCGGCAATCGCAAGCTTCGCCTCGCTTCAACAAAAAGCCATTGAAGGTGGTGCACGAACAACTCATCGACGTGGCATATTCACAAACATCACTGCCCTTCCAACTTTCTTGAAAATCTGCAAGCTGGCTCTGTTCTGGGTGACTTATGCCCTTCATTCGAGCGTTTTGCCTGACCTTAAGTCAAAAACTTTGACTGAACTTCCATTTCCCAAGTTGCTGGAAGCTGTTGGAGCATGCTTGGGATTCCTCGACATAGCACGCGCGACAACTATGGTAAAGAGCTTCGCCTCGGGGTTGCAGTTTCTTGATGGGAAGGCGTACAAGTTATTTCGGGAGCACTTACGTTGTCTGAGTGAAGTTAAATGACCTTTGGAGACACAAAGCGGTGCGAGCAGTTTAGAATGAGGTTCGGTTCCAGCAAAAACACTGAAAATTGAAGAAGCCTATTGTTGGGACTTTTTAAGTGAACAACTACGCACTGTTTTCTCGGATTTGGTTTTTTTGAAACGTTGGAAAGTTTTCAATACAATGGAACCAAGCAGCCAAGCAAACCACGCACATGTTTCGCGTGCCATCGCTGCCGCTAAACGACTGGTGCCAGCCATCGATCTCAGTATAGATGTCGTCCGAGCAGAGGCTACAGAAATTATATCCGCCCTTGGTTTAGCCGCTGAGCTATCCGAGCTGGATGGCCTGGAAGACGCTGATAATGTTGCTGAAGCTATTGAAGCAGAAGCTGTCGCGTTATGGAATGAAAGCGTCACAATACGGGTGCGTGCTCGTGCTATGCAGAGAGAAGGACTCTCTGGCGATCATGAAACTGCTTTGGAGGTACCGGTATGTAGCAGCAACAAACGCTAATACATTTCTTTACCACAATGAAGACCGTCGCGCGATTGCGTGGGGCATCCCTTGTTATGATGGTGGTTGCGAAAGAAGCCGCCGGAGCGGAAGCTAGCCAATCTTGGGAAGGTACGAGGTTCACCCTCTTCGAAGTTTAACGCAAGCTTTCAAAGTACGCGCACGCATTTTGAACGTTGCAGTATCTACTGGTCGCTCGTTTCAAGAAATAAAAGATTTGGAAAATGCCGAAGCTGCTTTCGCAGAAGCCACCAAGCATGCATACAATGAATCTCTGGACAAAAATAGCGTTGGAATAAGTGATGCAATTTTGAAATCTTCCGCTTTGCTTCTAACATACCAAGTACAAGTTCATTGTTAATTCGTTCTTACTGTTCCTGCAGGCCGAACTCGTTTGGGAGAGTGCGCCGTCAAATGTCGCATTTCATCTTGTAAACCGTGCATGTTCGCCATTATTCTTAGGAAAATTAACAATAAGGGAAATAGAAATAATTATCGGTTTGTGCATGGTATCTGTTTCCCCTTTTCTGAAACTCTCACAGGCACTTGCATGAAACTTTCAAAAACTTCCGAAAGTCAAAATGACAGAATTCAATGGCTTAAAGTCGCGCTAAAGCTCGTTGAAGGCACCACGCAGAGTGATAAACTTACAAAACGAAAGGTTCCTGAAAAGAGAAAGAATTTCTCCTTACTTTTTCACCAGAACGAAGTTTTGTTGACGATGGCCTCTGAATATCTTCTATCAAACCAACTTGATAATGCTGACAGCATTGTTGATACGCTATTGGAGGTTGGCCGTTGCCGTTACGGGTTAACTAACTGAAATATAGAATTCTGAAGGACTAATTGTTCTCGGTGCCGTCCAGATTAAGCTTGACATAATGCATAAGAAAGAAGTGACAGCTTGTGGTGAATATGAAAAAATTTGCAACATACTTCAAAAACGGGTTCCCATGACCAATGCAAGCGATGAAGCTGTGGCAATGTAACACTCAGTCAAATCATATTGATCCTACTTTCATAGTGTAGATTCATGTCAATTCTGCATTTAATCGCCCCAATCAGCACCGATGCTGCTTTATCTCTTGGTGATTGGTTGGTGGCCCAAAATTCGAATATCCCGAGCAAAGCTTCCCTGTTCGAAAAAGTATTTCTAACGAAGATTCATCTGCTTACATCGTCCGAATCGCGTATTCTCAAGGAAGACGCAATTTTAAGAGTGAAGGAGGCAATCAGAACTGCGGAAAGGCGCACAGGACAAGGTGTGTCAACCAACACGGCGAAAATGGCACAAATGGTTGTGTGGAAGTGTGGTGAAAACGCCATGTCTGAGCATCTGTAATAATAAGTTTGCGGTTGCTCACCTAATTTCTTCCATGTTCCAGGTATCAAGATGCTATCGACTGGTTCCAAATAGCCTTAAAGCTAATGACCGGGGAGCATGGAGATCACCGGAATACAGCTACCTTGCAGCGGTAAATCATTGTTTTAATTCCAAAACTTAATCTTCACCAGAAAAATCGCATTGTGCTGTGAGCATTCAACCCGCCCACAATCGAGCTTTTAATTTGTTTTTCAGACGTAGAGTTGAAGAAGTTCGACGCTGCTTTGGATTTTTGCGATCGTCTGTTAATAATATTTTTTTCCAAAATCTCACTGTTTTGCAGGTGCGGCATCATCAATAGACGATCTGAATCCAATCGCCACAAAATTCATAAAATTCATAGTTTATTTAGAACAAGGTCTTACTGAGTTGGCAGATGTTTGCATGATGGATATAGCTTCAGTTTTCAATGCATCTGACGACAAATCGAAGACATTATCGTTCCTTTTAAGTGCAATGGAAAGGAGGTTTATTCAATCTAGCGAACTAATGTAGTGTTCAATTTTGATGACAGCTTCAAATGTGGCAACCAAATAATTCTAAAACGGACTTTGCAAGCTGTTCTGATAAATACTGGAATTGAGGATTCTGAATTTTGGAGAAGGACGATGTTGGTTGTGTTGAGATGCTTGATACGCCTTTCAATGTCACATTCAAAGCAACTTGACGCAGAGGAATACCATGAAATTTTAAAATATGCAACTGCAGGTTTGAAATATTTGATTTATGGCTGCATGGTCAGCTTTTTCGTAGCATTCAAATCGTTAGAAATCTGGAAGCAAAGCTCATCTGACGAATCAGTGTCTACTGTACAAGAGTTGGAAGCAGAAATTTCCTGGCTGAGCAAAACCTCGTGGAATCTTGCTGTGCAAGCGATCAAAGAGCATCCTGAACTCGCTTGCCAACTTTTTCACTTATCGGCGGATATTTTCAAGCTAAGTTTGCGAGCATCGCCAGAAATTTTGCAGCATATAAAAATTGGGTTCGTCCGTGTTATAGTTTTGCGAGCTCAATCGATTTTAGATACTATCTTGCATTACTTGGTGAGCTTGATTTCGCACGTGAAAACGGTCAATCTGGAATGGAAAACGTAAAAAATTCTCGCAGTCTGTTGGAAGGTACATTTCACTAGAAACTCTTAAAATAACATTCAACATAATAAGATCTATTGCAAGTTCGTGAACAATGAAAACATCCTTTAAAAAAATTTCCAGATACAGAAGAAAAATCAAAGCAGTGGCGGACGCGAAGACCCAATATTTTATCAATCCATCGTATTGGAATTCGAAATAATATTACTTGAGTATCAAATTTTAAATCTTCATCAACTCGACATTCTGGAACTCGTTAAAAACTGCATTAAGGTTGGCGCCGGATGGTAAACAAAATATCTGATCCAATTAGCGAACACTTTCGGAAGATTTTCCGCTGGATCACTATCAACGCATGGCAGATATTTGTGTACGAATGAACCCACCAAGCAAAGTTGTCTTTCTCACTGTGCAGGCCGCATTGGAGGCAATGATGAGACAACAATCAGACCTCAACCTTCAAAATTTTGCGCAATGGTGTGGCACATTCATTCACAACTGCTGACTGATTCTTTGTTAGGTTTCGGTTAATGGTTTCTTCGGGCCAAGCAGATGGACCTAAACTTGAATTTTACCAGCAAGCCCTCGCAATCATCAAGACAGATGGCTTGAAAACAAAATATCCGGTTCAAGAAATTCGCTGGTAACTTAATTTTTTTCCCTTTATTGCATCTGAATGATGTATTGCAGGTTACAATGCACTGCATGGTGAGTGATTTAAGTTAGTCTTGGCAAAATCGATTAAAAATTTGCCAATTCAGGAACCATGGATGCGATGTAAGTTTCTGTCCGAACAAAAACTATTTGACAGATGATCCAGTATTTCAGGTAATTTTTGCCACCATTCACTCTCTGATTTCGAAAAGTGCGGGAGATCGAGCAAAAGCAATTGCTTGGTGCGACACTGCGTTGAATTTTGCGGATTATCTACCAAAAGAGTATTCAGCTGAAGTCGACGAGGTTATTTATTTAACGGAAAGTGTGATTAAAAACTGAAAATAGATTCGCGCGAATTATCGAGAAATTCTTGATGAATAAGTAACTCTTCGCAAAATAAACAAGCATCTTTTTAGTAAAATATCCACTTATCTCCCAGTCGGGGAATTGAACCCCGGTCTCGCCCGTGACAGGGGCGGATACTAGCCACTATACTAACTGGGATAGAAGTCATGCGACGCGGTGTAATTATCGTAAATAGCCCTGTATTTCGGACAGAGTCTTAAAGTAGAAGCTCTGAGATATGACTATAAATTTGTAGTACAACTGACACAGTGTACCTCCAAATCTAACATTTTCAAGTTTGAAAATCCCAGATATGGAAGCTGCACAATTCTGCATCATTCTGGCAGCACTAGATCAAATCCAACTACAACTACCTATGTCCTTCCATATGAGCTCTGGCAGTGACACCAACACTGCCACTCCAGCCTCTACTCTCTGCCCATCATGGAACTGATAGAATCTGCTCAAAGTGACAATTAGAAACCAACAGAATGAAATACAAATTTTATGAGACTTACAAGGCTGCTCTGAGATCCCTCTGTGTTATGAATCATGGAACTTTTTGGAAATTCCCAGAATTTTCTGGAATATTATGGAACTTTCTGGAACATCATGGAATATGCTAGAATGTTGTGGAAGGTTCTGGAAAGTGTTCTGTTTCAGGATATACCTCAAGTGAATTATTGCACATACACAATAAAAGTACCCCTTGTACTGTCTCTACTAGTTTTATGCCTGGATTGACATTTGGTGATGCCGGTTAAGTTTAAATCTTGTGGCATTCTTGCAAATTGCTTGGCAGAAAGAATAAGGGAAACTGTTGGTGGTGCAAAATATTGCCATGAAGTGTTTTTGATGTGAATGGAATTTGTGGGCCAGTTTATAGTTGGATTATGCTAAATAACATCAAAGTATGTTTATATGTAACCAGTGGATATATGGGATCCTATCTGGCAAATTTTTTTTGTATTGTGATCTGATCTGGGATCTGGCAAATCTGGCAGGCCAGTAGGTAAAAAAATTGCCAGGTAGACAGGTAGATCCAAATCCTATCTGGCAGGCCAGATCCAAAAAAATATGGAAATTAATCTGTTGGATGTATAGTATGTCAGGATCACCTGGCAGATTGATCTGGCAGTATCCAGCATCTGGCAAGTATCCAGCAGGTATCTGGCAAAAATACCCAAAATCTGGCACTACCTGGCAAATGATCTGGCACTCATCTGGCACCTGGAAAGTATCTGGCAGATATTGTCAGACACAAAGACAGGCAGATCAGGTGGTCGGTGCAGTGTTCAGGGATGCAGAAACAAGTGGAGGTTTATTGGCAGTTTTTTCATCAAAGAAAAAGGAAAATGCATGGCAGCAGCAAAATGGATGGTGACCACACAATGCATTGCCATTTGTGACTCCAAATGAGTCACCGCCGACATGCCATTCATGACATCATCCCCCCCTTAGGTGCTGGGTTCCAACTGGCACTGGCTTATCTGGATAGTGTTGATGAAACTCTAACGCAGCCTCCAAGATATTGATGAGATTCTCTGCAGGTTCCCAGGTTGCTTCAGATATTGGATACCCTTTCCATAGGACTAGATATTTAATCTTCCTGCAGACATGCTTTGAATCAACAACCTGGTCCACTTCATATTCAACCTTTTCTGCAAGTTCCACAATGTCAGCCTGGAATCTCAGATTGTACATATGGCTCCAGCAGTGAAACATGAAAGACATTGTGAATACAGAAGTGTGGGGGCAGCCTTAGGCAAAAAGCAACAGGATTCACCTGTCCCACAATTTCATAAGGTCCCAATTTGCAAAAATCTGACTTTTGGCTTGGCTGTGTTGTGCAGATGTTTTTCCAAACTAGCCAAACCTTATTGCCAATGTGGAACTCTGGGCCTTGTAGCCTCTTGGCATCAGCATGGTGCTTATACATTTCTTGGGTGTGATGTTATTCCTTCACTAGTGTTGCATGCAGCTCTTGCAACTCTTGTGCCCTCGTTTCAGCTGCCAGATTGACTGTTTCTGCAGGTGTAAGGATACTGAAGTGTGGATTCCACCCTGATATAAATAGTGTAACACTATTAGACAAATGCATTGAGTTGTTGTATGCAAATTGTGCTACAGGTAGGAGGTGCCACCAGTTATCTGGTTGGTAGTCCACAAAACACTGCAAGTACTGTTCTAATATTCGGTTCACCCACTCTGTCTGACCATCTGACTGGGGGTGAAAAGCTGATGATAGACTCACCTTTGTGCCCAGCAGCTCATGCAACTGCTTCCAGAATTTTGATGCAAATTGTGGCCCACAGTCTGACAGTATGTCATCTGCTAACCCATGGTGGCAGATCACTCCATCCAAGAATAGCCAAGCTGTAACCTCTGCTGATATTGACTTCTTGCATGGCAGAAAACAGCCCATTTTTGTAAATCAGTTGACAACCACCAGGATTGAGTCTTGCCCAGCTGAAGTGGGTAAATCTGTGGTAAGGTCAAGTGAAACTGTTGACCAAGGTCTTGCTGGGATTGATAGTGGATGCAGTAGTCCATAAGGGTGATGTTGGGCTACCTTTGCTCATGCACTCACAGGAGTGGACAAAGTTCTTCACAAATTCCCAAGGTTTGGGCCACCAATAGTTCTGTGCTACAAGTTCTGAGGTCTTACTGACACCAAAGTGGCTGGCCAGGGGATTGTCATGTGCCTCTTGCAGAATCTGGAGACAACCTCCCCCTGGTGGGACATAGATCAGGTTATTCTGTAATAGCAACCCCTCTTTGACTGTGAATTCACTACTGGTGTCCCCTTGCTGTATCTGTTGTATCTGGTCCTGTGCAAACGTATCAGCCAGTGTGTCTTGACAGAATGTTTCAATTAACTGTGATACTGGGGTCATTGCTGTAGCAGGGCCAAAATTTGTAGTTGATGAGGTTTCAAGATAGCCTGAGTCTGCTGATTGAGGGCCTCATCTCCGTCTTTAGGTTGAAACTTGGAATGGCAAGAGAGGGCATCAGCCTTGCCTTGTAAAGTACCTGGGTGGTGGTGAATGATGAAGTTGAAATCAGCCAGGAAGATAGACCAGCAGGCTTGGCAACAATTGAGTTCAAGTAGTCATGAAATGCTTGAGGTTTTATGGTCAGACAGGACTTTCACTAGATAATGTGCACTACACAGGTAATGATCCCACTGAGCAAATGGCCAGGAGTTCCTTGTTGTACTTTATAGTTAATTTCCTCTGGGGAAAACTTACCGGAGTGGAATGCCACAGGGTGCAGGACATTATTGCTATCTTGTTGGGACAGGACTCACCCCAGAGTAAAGTCAGATGTGTCCACTTTATAGTATGTTTGCCGGATACGTATCCGGCGGATATCCGGGATCCTATCCGGCAAATTTTTTTTTTTTGTATCCTGATCCGATCCGGGATCCGGCAAATCCGGCAAAGTATCCGGCAATGAATCTGCCAGGTAAAAAAAATTGCCAGGTAGATCCATATCCTATCCGGCA
>JADHYT010000243.1:0-34798 GCA_027604725.1 Entophlyctis luteolus
CGACCCCCCAAGTCCTTCCCTCCCATATTTAAATCCCGTGCGCCATCGTTTGGTGATCCAAAATCACCGTTCATCGGCTAAAATTCCCAACTCCAAATTGTCGGCGGTCAGGTCAGTCTATTTTCGCTTCAGTGTCTATAATTCCTTTTCAGGCTGTAATACTTTTACGGCTGAGTGCTCGTATTGCACAATACCGAGCGAGGTTCGAAAGGAATTGCTTGTATATCTGGGGATGGTTGCATCATACTGACGGAACCAGTAATGGACAGTATGCGGAATATCAGCTTTATTGGTACATGACGTTGCGCCTTAAGGTACGATGGCAAGCGGATTACCGCGCTGCTTCGCAACTGCCCCAAGTTTTCCTTTCGCAATGGTATTCAAAGCAATCCGCAATCCAGATCCAGCGCCTCCTATTTGTACCCCACTGTGAGCTGTGGCAATGTTTTCAACATCCCATTCGTTCAGCATATCCACCATCCACTTGTAGAACTGCTCTGGCGCATCTTTATCCTCAGAAAGCGCAGCAATGAATCTGGGGTGGAATCCCATATCATCGTTTCCGGAACCTATGGCCAACTTCATTAAAAATCCAGTATTTTTCGCTATGACATAGCAGTCGTCCTGGAATGAGAATTTTTATCGCAATTTCGAGGGAAGAAGACTTTCTTACCACCAACATTGTCCTGGTGGCGCGGTGGTACACCAAAACACCTGGAAAATGGTTGAATTCTGGGACGTTTGGGACGTCCCAGACAACACCAACATCGGTGTTTTTCATGGCAATTTCGGAATCCCACAATGTCAGGACGGATTTATCAGAAACATCTCCTTTCCACGGGATGCTCGGATATTTGCGGATGTGTCTTGGGGTTCCATAAAACGCGGCGGAGGGGTAGGATTTGTTGAAAGCCTCGAATGCCATTGTGTGATGTGCATTTGTCGCTACAACTGCCTCGAGGAGATTTCCGTTGCTTGTGAGCGCATCCACTTCAGCTTTTGCGTCGCCATCCAGAACTACTGTTGAGAAGGCAACAAACTTTCCAGTCGAAAGTCTAATGAATGTCATGTGTGTTCCAACATCAATCAGTCCAGCGACTTTGAAAGGCTATTTGGTGTTAAAATGTGGGACTACAAGGCAGAAACATACAGCACGAAGGTTGAAGACTCCTGGGGCAATCTCGTTGATTTTGGAGGGCATGTGCTGATTTGTAATGATTATTTTCAGAGCATTTGACGGAACTTCAATAAAATAAGGTGGATTGCAAATCCATCAAATTTTGTCGGAGCACTTTTCTCGAATTTCAAATAATATCGCTGCATACTCCATGAGCACCAAGCTATCCCTGGACGTAGTTAATCAGAGCTTCGCGCAGATCAGTGTCCGCTCCTTATTGACACTGTCACTTGCAGAAATGTTACATTCGCCAGATCATCTTTCGTCTTCAATGAAAAATGAGGACACAATGCTTTCGCTGAGCTAAAACTTCAATTTTCCATCTGCTTGACTTTCATTTAACTATTTGGACTTTGGATCACAAATGAAATGATGACAAATGACAAATCCTCAAAACGGCGTGCCACCGTGGGCCACCGCCAAATCACTCAGCGACTTTCTGGCCTTCTCGAGTCCAAGTGTGAGTTCTTTTTTTGCGTCTCCAATCATGTACCCGCCGTGGGCAGTGGCCATGTTGTCAAAGTCCCAGTCAGCTATCAACGCCAGAACCCAGTCGTAGAAGTCCTTCGGAGCTTCCGCGGTCTTGTAGAGAGCTTGGTGATAAAGCGAAAAGTGGAACGAGATTTCATGGTCCCGCAAACCCAGAAGTGTTCCCTTGATGAATCCAGGCTTATTCGTGACCGAGAACGCGTCGTCCTGTGGACAAAATCGTGTCAAATCAAATAAAATATGGCAATTGGCTACAAACACAAATGACTGTGCGACTGGCGGTGTGGAACGCGACGATGCCGTTAAAGTGGTTGGTGGACTCTGGCTGAGGGTTATCGAACTCGCAGCCTGCTGGGATTCGCATGAAGACTTCTGGTTCCCAGAGTTTGCGAATGGATTCATCTCCGATGGAACCAGCCCTATCATTAACTAATTAGGAACATCACAAAAAAGTGATACGAAAACGAAAACAACCATTTTATGCTTGGGTAATTGCGAAGGTGTCTTGGCGTACCATAGAACTTGGCATTTGGATACGCTGCAAACCAACCTTGAAATGCAAGCGTGTGAAAGGGGTTTGTGCCGATGATGGCGTCGATGAGTTCGCCATTGTTGGTCAAAGCATCAACCTCCAGTTTGAGATTTGCATCAAGATTGACGGTAGACAAAGCAATAAAGCGACCGGTCTTCAGCTTGATCATCGTCATGTGTGTTCCCGCGTCCAGGAGGCCACCAAGGACCGTGAATGGCTGAATGCGAACGCCATCAGATATTGCCCAAAGGAATAACTCTCACTGACTGCTCGGATGTTGAAGCATCCTGGTGCGATTTCCACAATGCGCTTCTCCTTTTGTTCTGTTGCCATCTGACTCGCTTTTTTTTGGAATTGTTTGGTCAAAATCTCCACAGATGACGACACATCCTTCCAAAAGCTGCATTGGCAGCCATTGATGCCAAGGCCATTACCGCGTTATTCCGTGTGTATTTGCGCCTTGTGACAAATACGAAGCCTGCACCGGAAACATCCCGTTATCCGACAGAGATTCTACCACCACTCTGTCGCTTGACCGCAACTTCAGAAAGCCAAACTGTGAAGACGCGTGAAATTAACGCCTTTGGATTCTTCGATGTGACAATACAACAAAACGAAGAGTAACAACATCAACTCTGTATCTTACGTACTTCCAACAATAATTTACAAATTCAATGGGAAGGAACAAAAAAGCTCACTGAAGACATTCTGCCTCATTTCACAATTTATTTGCAAATAGAGTTCACTCAAAAGTCACGTTGCGCATCCTCCAGCATGGCCAAGCTCCCGCCCGCGAGGCGTACTTGCACCCGTGCCTTCTTTGCGGTCGAATTGTCATCCACGCCTTCGTCGCGCGCACGCAGCGAGCCGTATCCCCCACCGCCTGGTGTAAGGATAGTCACTACATCCCCAGCATGAACCACTGTCGCGTTTTTGCCACCGAAATTCACCGTTGGGCCGTTCATGCGTTTGAGCAGATTCTGCCCGCGCTGTCCGGGTTCGCCGCCGCGCATCCCGTACGGCTGGAACACACGGCGCTCAGATAGAATCGACACATGCAGCGTATCCAAGAACTCCATCTGGCAAATCTTTATCAGAAGGTCTGCGACGTAACGCAATAAACTCACTTCGCGCACAACTCCATCGCCACCACGATGGATTCCATTTCCACCGGATCCCTTGCGAAGACCAAACTGCCTTAGCAGAACAGGGTATCTATTTTGTTTTGCGGATTTCTGGCTGTGTGAAACAATTAACACCCTACCTCCGTTCAAGAATTTCAGGATCAGTGATTCGGGTGTTTGTCATATGTGTGTGCACACCGCTGCGGCCGTCCCAAGTCGGACCGGCGCCACTTCCGCCGGCTGCGAATGGACCGCAAATCACATTAATTTGAAAATTGATTACCGCTTACCGATAGTTTCATAGTATCCGAAACCATCCGCAACATTTCCGTCCTTGTCTTTTCCCCCGCTTCCGAACGTAAAGTTGTTAGTGCATCCTATCAAAAAGCAAATCAATCTTATAAAGCAGTAAAATGCGATCAAACCTTGTGATGCTGCACAAACCCCAAACGCCTTCAGAATAACATCGCACAACCGTTGGCTCGTCAGCACATTCCCGCCAACAACGGCGGCAGTTTCGCTGGGACTCAACATCGAACCCTCTGGAATCACGACACTTATGGGCTGCAGTGCGCCTTGGTTCAGCGGCATGTCAACATTTATCAAGCATCTCAAGCAATAGATGATAGCACTGTAAACAACGGCCCTCGGAGCGTTGGTATTGCCGTACACCTTGAAATATAATAATAGTCAAGCAACAAAACACGAAATCACCGAATACCTCCCGGGCTGTTCCAGTGAAATCGAACTCGGCATTTCCGGTCGTGCTGTCGATCGAAATCTGCAATTTAATCACGCTTCCGTCATCCATCTGGTCTTCAGCTTCAAGCACTTCGCCGATAGACTCCGCAAATCTATTGAGCACTGTTCACAGGAATAGTCAAAAACGGAACTGTCGTGAGAATCTTAATACTTGCTCGAACCGCACTCTCAGCATTCTCTCGAATGAAAGACATATACGCCTGCACAACTTCGAGACGGTATTCTTTGATTAGCTGCTGGACAAGCGTGATACCGCGTTGATTGGCGGCAACCTGAGCCTTAATGTCTGACAAGTTGTCAGCAAAGCAGCGGGAACCAGAGCAGCCATCGAAGCGTGCAGGGGCATCAATGAGCAACGCGCGTAGGCCGTTTTCGTCGAACTTGCCCGAACGAACGAGCCGGAAGGATTTGACTGCGGCGCCCTCCTGATACAGCTCGCACGAATTTGGGGGCATGCTTCCCGGCTGGATACCACCAATATCGGCGTGGTGACCGCGGTTAGCAACAAAAAACACAAGGTTCCCTTCGCTGAACACTGGTGTGATTATGGTGATATCTGGCAGATGCGAGCCACCGGCAGCGGGATGGTTCGTCATCAGTACGTCTCCTTCAGATAACGAATCTCCAAGATAACGCATTTGCCATTTGACTGCCTCTTGCATACTTCCAAGATGCACTGGCAAATGCGGCGCGTTAGCAACCAGCCCACCGTCTGGACCAAATAGAGCACAACTAAAATCTAGTCGCTCCTTAATGTTTGTGCTGATGGAAGTTTTCTGGAGCGTGCGTCCCATTTGTTCTGCTATCGACATGAACCGGTGCCCAAACACACTGAGCATGATTGGATCCTGAACAATCTCACTCCTGCCAGAAAATTGATCCAAAGAGGCATTGGTATCAACTTCGATCACAACATGCTCTTTGGTTATGAGCGCTCTACTGCTGGGCTCCACCACAATAGTCGCTGTTGCATCGATTATTAAACACGGTCCAGAAATCGCAGTGCCCTCTTGAAGATCAGGAAGCATGAATACAGGTGTAGATACACGGCCAAATCCCTTCCAATACGTTTGATGAATTGACTTCGCAAACACTGTATCAATTTGATGGCGTGGATGACTTGCTATCTCTTTATGAATCGTTGTTTTCAGCGATTCAGAAGGAGCGGCTTTTCCAATTGCACGAATCCTGATGTCGTCGACAATCACACGGCGATCAGGAAACGAGAACCCAAATTCCGTCTTGTACGTTGTGGTGAAAGACTCAAGAAAGTCCCATGACGCTTCCGGCTTCAATGTCATTATAGCCGTATCGGTTCCTTTTTTAAAAAACTATTAATTCACTTGCAAGTAATACCCTCTGACCTTCGTAACGTAAATTCAAGTAGGGTTCAATTAAAATCCTTTCGTCCGAAAATCCCTGACGCAACAAATGAGCTCTTGCTTTCGTTGACATAGCACTAATCCTCTGTTTAAACCCATTCAAATTGGCGGGATCAAAGATTTCTTGACTGAACACCGGTGAGACAAGCAGAGTATCAAAATGGGCAAACCTTGGCTCCTGAACCTCGTGGACAATATCCGCAAGTGATAATCCGTACGCGGACAAAATGGAAGAATGCTTATGAATCAGAATGGTTCGGATTCCCAAACTTTTCGCGATGGCGCACGCATGTTGACCACCAGCTCCTCCAAAGCACGCCAATATATGTTTGCTCGTGTCATATCCCTTCGCTTGTGTCAGCTGCCTGATGGGACGGCACATGGCTTCGTTCGCGACCTCGATAAAACCATATGCAATCTCATCAACAGACATCTCAGAGTTAGAGGTTCTGTTAATTTGCGAAGCCAATACTGCAAAAGCTCTTCGAGTTTCTTCAAGATCAAGGGGCTCGCGTTCAGTTTTGCCAAAAATCGACGGGAAGTACGCCGGGATCAACCGGCCCAGGAGAAGATTGGCATCTGTAATTGCCAGAGGCCCGCCCTTCTTATAGCAAGTTGGACCAGGATTAGCACCGGCACTTTCCGGGCTGCACTGGCCTGATTACTTCAAGAAAAAAAATTGGGGGAGTCCTCACCCGACAACAAACATTCCATTTCTGAAGAACAGCCGCGAACCACCACCAGCAGCGACCTTTTTTTGTTTGTTGTCACAAAGAACGAAATCTCAGCGTGACGAGTGACAAAGAAGGAACGCAACTGTATTTATGTCAAGTTGCGGTGCTTGGATAGTTACGCCAGCGGTGGTTGTTTCGAACACTAGATCGTATCTACCGGCATACCGGCTGACGTCTGTCGATGTTCCGCCCATATCGAATCCAATAACCGCAGATCCTTCTTCGGGGTCGAAGCTCGTCAGTGCGTATCCGACAACGCCCCCGGCTGGGCCTGACAATATAGCACCAAGACCGTTGAAATCATGCACATCTGCAAGGCCACCATCGGATTTCATGAACTGAACGCGAACACCGCTCTCCGAGTCGTTCTTCCTGGTTATACCAGCATCGAATCCGGCGGTGAATGTGGATATGTATTGCCTGATAGAAGGAGTGAGGTACGCATCCGACACGGCACTGTTACTGCGAGGAACCAATTTGATTGTCGGTGCAATCCGTGAAGATACGGAAATATTTTTGAATGGAAGCTTTGAAGCCAGGCGGGCAACTTCATTTTCGTGGTCTTTCAGGGTGCGAATCAGTAAACATTTCCCCAAACGTACACATTCTGACCAACAAACGTGTATGAATGCATGAGACAAATCGCGATGCTTCGGATGCCGGAGTTGTAAATTTCTTGCAGCTGCTTTTCAACAACCTGGGTGTCTTAAAATGATCATTAACGCCCACGGCACATTAGTCGCTTGAAGGCGGCAAATATGAAATACCAATCCGTTTCAAAACGCGAACCCATTCACCCGTGACGCCCTTGACGCAGTTCGGGTCAGCACTTAAAACCGCTGCCTGATCCTCAAGGATGTGCCCACGCGAATGGGCAGTATATCCAACGAGAGACACACGTTCGTCAATTTCAATAACTTTGTCGTACAACACATCGGGCATATTGAGTTCTAGATCGAAAATCTTTGGGCGCGACTGGTTTTGTATATGGAGGATGTCCTTGAAGCCCTTTGTTATTACTAGAGCAACAGGCTCTCCTTTCCGCTCGAGGAGCGCATTTGTAGCTACCGTAGTTCCCATGCGGATGAGCTCTGTTGGGGAGACGGTGGCGTTGATGGATATTTCATGAGAGAAAGAGTTACCGATATCGGAAGTATCGAGCTTCACGTTGCGTGGAATGGTTTTTCCGGTGTGCAGTTCAAGGATGCGGCGAATGGCTTCTGTAGGAGCATCCGGATAGTTTGCAGGATCTTCAGACAACAACTTAATAACTTTGGTGGTGTATGAGCTTGGATCAGAGGCGCTCGGAATGAATGCTATGCAGTCCGTGAACGTGCCGCCGCGGTCGATGAACACTTTAACTCTTGGTGGGGTCATGTGCAGGAAGCAAGGCGCGTTTTTGGGACACCTTTTATTAGCAATCTTCCACAACAATCGCTTTTAAAGCATTCGTATCAAAGATCTGTTTCCTCGTCATCCTCTTCATCATCGCTGCTGCCCTTCTCTTCTTCACCGGATGCATCTTGAGTCGAGCGATCGTTTCCTGCCTCCGAGTTCTCCAACGTCCTGTTCAGTTCTTGGCATTTGATAAACTCCTGCTTAAACTTTTCCGCGTCTATCCATAAACTCTTAGAATCAAAGAATAGAAAGATTATAAAGCCTACTCTCAGAGTTTCCAAACCGAATCGCAAGAGTCTCTGGTCGTGCTTCGCCCTCAGCAAAGTCTGCCAAGACTTGGTAAACCCATGAGCGATCAGATCCGACATTCGCTGTCAATTTCATGTCTTGCGTGACTTGCGTGGGTAAAAATAATTAAAAACCATCAGTACAGGTAGATGAAGAAACTGAAAAATGCGAAAAAAAGGAAATAGAAAATAAAAGCTGCGACCCAACTGTAGTGATTGGCACAGATCTTGTGGGTTTTGTCCCGCCTCATAAGCATGCGAATCTTCTTGGTAATTTTGTGCTGCAGGAGCTTCGCATCACCCGTTCCACGCTCTTTCCATTCATTGGTGGGTTTGTCGAAGCGAAACAATTTCGCACGGCTAAAGCAGGAAAAGGCAATGCGAAAGTGGTAAGAGTGGGTTGCAGCGGACAAAAGGTGCCCACATTTTGAATAAGACATCCTCGTCCTCTTCGAACGTCTTGACCTCCTCAAGCTGCTCGAGTTTAACGACGGGTTCAAAGTGCACTTCAGGAGAGGCTTCGACTTCGCCCTCCTCGTTGTCGGGATTCTGAGCCTGGAGGGATAGCAGAGAAGCAGGCATCAAATATATAGCACGCATGCTGCACGCACAAGGGCATAAAGTGAGGGTAACACCACGCACTTGTTCGACGGTGGGAACTTTGTCTTCTTCGGTCATTTCTTTTTTTTTTTTTTTTTTTGAACACTGTACAAGCAATCACTGTCACCACAGTTGCACAAACGTTTTCTAGAGTCAATTAGAATACCCGCAATAGTTTTTCTCTTCCGTCTACATCAAAATTAAAGCGACGCTATCGCAATAATGTCGAATTCGACACGCTGCTCCAGAATACGTCGGCTTCTCCGCGTTGCAATAATCCCGGCGACATGAAGTTACTTCACCGTTTGGTGCGGAGCCTTCCGTTTGAAATTTTCTTTTGGGTCACATCAGAAAATGACCAACGAATGCATGAAAAATCAGTAGAATGCGTTCAAATTGCCAGCGAGTCAATTCGATCCATGCTTTCGAATGTTGGATTCGAACAGACAACGTCCGGCAGAGTTGAGCATGCTTTCACAGTTAAAAGGATTGTTCGCGCAGGAATTGAAAACAAGGCATAAGTTCAGACTACCGACTTCATCTGCACCATATGCTGTTGACGGAGCAGAAACTAATCATCAAAAAAACTTTTTTCTGTTTCTCCTAATACTTCTAAATACTCTGAAGAAGACTGTGGCCGAGCGCATTCGCTGTCGGCACTCTACGGCTTTGATGCCAAAAGCGCAGCCATCACGAAATTGCGGTGTGGGAGGGCATGGAGCGGATCGGATGATAATGTTGTTCATTCCACCATTTGTTGCCAGTTATAAAATTTTTCCATAAACTCAACAAAACTTTTTGATGGACATTAGTTGGTGCTGAGGAAAAAGGAAATCAGAAAACACGGGCACTGAGTTGGACAATTATGTAAGTCTAAAGCTGAATACGAATTTGTAGGTGTGCCCTGAGCTGCTTGAGCTGAAGATGGTACAAATCCAAAAGCTACAACCAATAGACTGTATTGCAAGTCTGAGCACGCGCATTCATTCTTTCATTTTCCTTCATCTGCAGCAATCATAAGCTGTATAGACTTGTCCTCATCTCGTTCAACTGAGAACAACAACCTCTTCTCTGATTTTATCACGTGCCTTTTATTCGATAACCTTTCACTGACTCCTCGTTTGCGTCTCTGAGGAACATGCAATTTCACATTGCTGCTTTGTTGGCACATACCTAAGTAAAACCTTGTCAGAATAACATTATAGAAAGTATGCCCACACTAGCTCCAGGAGTCAGGATGTCATCCGCATCTCTATCAGACAACTCGATGTTGAACTCATCTTCGACAGCAATAGTGATTTCGACTTGATCAAGAGAGTCTAGTCCGAGATCAGTTATGGAATGAGAGTCCAACGCGAGCTACAACGAAATAGAATAAAAAGTCAAAATAATAGACGCAGACAAAACAATAGAGAAAATGGCTATAGAAGGAGTCCTGCATGATTCTGTTTCATCTGCAAGCAAAAGCGGACGCGCTCTCGCACTTGGTGAACATTTTACGTCCGTCTTGTCGATGCACTTTCAACTTGATTTAAACGACCACCGCTCACAGAACAAAAGGGCCTAACAAACAATCACCTTCGATGCATCAACTTTATCAAAATCCTTCAGTACATTGAGTACGCGCTCTTGGATACTCTCCTTAGTGAGGGGCGTAGGTCCCGCGCTGTAGAATCTGGTGCAGACGCCGGTGTCATTGAACACAACGGCAGACAACCGCGCAGCCGGAGCGAATGATGACGGACGAATGACGGCGCGTGCAACGCCGGTCGTGCATTCAGGGCGGCAGTTGATGCAGTGCGTAAGAACATGGACACGTTTTCCTCATTTTCTCGCACCCGACGAATTCCATTCCAGATTGAACGGTTGCCGTCGGGCTTGTCGTTGGTATGGTATTTGGCTCTGACAAGTCCCGTGCAACGTGCCACAAAATTTTGAATTTCCAGAGTATATTGTCAAAATCTGGAAGGGCCAATCAGAGCCTTGCTGGTAAAATTGACGGTCGGGACTGAGAGTTAGGAAAGTGCATGAATACTTTTTCCACGCTATTCCCCCGCCGATCCAGCAACATTGTTGTTCAATTCCTGAAATGTGCTTCATAAAGGAGCGAACCTCGTTCATATGGCAGGTTTCTGATGCTAGTTTGATCTGGAGTTTGTCAAGCAAAATGCTAATCTTAAGGGATATATGGTAAAACGTGGCCATGAAGCAAAACTTCTAATTTATGATGTTCTTATGAATGAGGCTCTTCAAAAGCTGGTAATAGCGACAGCAACTTCCCAATCACTTTTCAAGCCGATTAGACCTAACGAAAACGGTGCTTTCAATACGCCTGTTTGGAAAATAGGAAACGATCGTCTTCTGCGGTCCCTTTGTGACTTCATAGCACTTCAACAGGGTCGCCACAACAAGCTTCATCTTTGGGCATGGAAAAGTGGAATCAGAATTCATCCGATGTTGGTTGTAGTTCACAAACCTCCAATTTCGCCAAGTTCATTCCTAGACATTGGCGCTGGCCAGTCCCAAAAGGTATGAATTCCATCGGATTCGTTTTGTCAAACGCGTCGGGTCCGAGGAATCGTGCAATCCTGAACTCCTCAGGGGCGTCGACTAAGAACCCGCGGTCACGGTACGGCGCGAGGCCAGTGCCGGCAGGCACGCGGACACCGTTGAGGTCAAAGTCTTCTGCAGCAACGCGTACGACAAGGGGCACGGCGGTGTGTATGCGCTGAGACTCCTTAATGAACGCGTCGAGCAAGGGCAGTGCGGACAGAGTCGACACAGAGTCCAGAGCGTGTGGAGCAGAGACTTCCCGCCGGAGAGCATCCAAGTCGGCGGCAGGTAAGGCGGTAACGAGATGGTGAACGAGGGTTGTGAGCTGGTCGGAGGTACTGCGACAAGCTTTAGGTTTTCAAGAACAAATCAACTCACGTTTCGATGGCTGCAACGACCATAAAAAGGAACAGGCTGACGATTTCGTCGTCTTCCAGCCCGTTTCCCTCTGCATCTGCAGCATCGAGCAAGCTCGCCAGGCCGTCATCAAAGCGGTCGCCATTCAGCATCTGGATTCTTCTCTCCGACACAATTTTCCTAGTTTGCTCAATTATCTTGTTTCTGGCAGCGAATCCTTTCGGAATCGCCCCCTTGAAATCCATCCAGTCCGGCAAAAATCTCTGGAAAAACATGTCTGCCATGGCAGTGAAACCCGTCGAGAATCCCTTCATTTCATCTAGTTGCAGCTTGCTGCCTCCAACGAACAAAATGCAGACGGCATCGAATGCAACCCCTTTCATGATGGGAAAAACACTTGCTGCGTTCGTTTTGGTAACTTCCTCCAGGTTCGAGCAAACATTCGAGATATAGATGTTAAGCTGCTCATAGGCAAAATCCAAGGAACTGCCTATTATTTAAATTCGGCAAAACACTGACAAAAGAAAGACGAACCGTTTTGACACAACATGGTTTCCAAACATACGAAGGCGCTTGTGAGCATTACCATATACATTTTGTAGACCCGGTAAAAGACCAAACTTCGGGTCACCCAGGAAAAGAAACGAGGGGTTAGGCTTTGCCATGACCTGTCTAATGAGCGCAGGATCATCGAATATCAAGAGCTCGGGAAATCCAGATACACGAGCAATAGATGGAGTGTTTGCGGCATAGACCTTTTTCGCGAAATTCGGGGTTCCGAGTTCCAGCAGGCTACCTATGACAGGTGGTGCTGGCAGGTTTGGAAAGGCTGCCTTCTTTGTCTCCCTTCCGAATGAGTGACGCCATATCATCCAACCGGCGCATGCAGCGGCTGCTGTTACCATAACTGCCGGAATCGTGTCCATTTTGAAAACACTGTAAAATTTTCCAACTCCTGGTCTTCATTTAATGGCAACCGAGATGGCCATTTTAACACTCCCTTGCACTGCAAATAACTCGAGGAATCGTATCAAATCGTTTGTTTGGTCGTTTGACACTCGACAACTTGACGGTGACAAAAAAAAAGACATGAAAGGCAAATGAGATACAATGCAAGATCCTTTGTGCTTTTTATTGCAACTGAAATGACTTCGGCTGGAAGCTTGCTGATTCTGTTTGGCCAATTCTGACCGTGGGATTCTTCGGCAGAATGGTGGTGTCTAGTGCAGCTGATAATTTGCCATATGCCCAATGTAGAAAGAAGGATCCTGGATGTTACGAAAAATTGTTCACTCACGATCTTCTCAAAGTGTCGAATGAATTTGACGCCGTTTCAAATCCCAATCCCATAAATCGCTTGAACGGTACCCGAAACCAGCCATCTTGCTTCAAGAAATTGTGAGCAAAATGGAAAAAAAAAACTGAAACGGCGAAGCACCAGATCTCCATTTGTAATAACAATCTGCAAAATCTGTTGGGTACGCGATGGTTTTGGCAATATTGAGATACCAATCGTTGTTCAGTAGGTTGGTTCGAGTACGTAATGTGTATGAACATAGAAGATAGAGAATATCTACTCAATGGAAGTATCCAGTTGCAGCGACTACAACGTGCTGGCGATACGAGGGTAGTTTCCGCAGGACTATTAACGTCTGTGGTTCTGGCACACGGCTACTAACTGTGCATCTAGTCGTGAGTCATTGCCAGTTTATTGCAGCTCGCCCGCATCGCGCAGCGCCTTCTCGGCCGCCTCCATAGGCAACGTCTGTATCCCCGAGCGCCGCGCGTCATAGTGTGTGCGAATGCGAACGTACGGCGAGCAATATTGGATTCAGTAAAGACTCAAACAGGACACAGGACAGAGCATTCACCAGGTCCGGCTTGAAGATCAAGTCCGCCACACCTACACCCGCAAACATGCCCGCACACACGCTGCAGAACAGTTTGAACGTGCTGATCTCCATCGGCTCACTTCGGTCTGTGTGTCCAAGGACAGTCAAATGCCTGGATGCACGCAATCGATTTCCTCACCTGTCGGTGTCTCACTCATCCGTCTGTGATGAACATGCCACGAGTGCACCTTCGGCCGGATTGACAGAAATCTGTTGAAAACTTGAATCCTCCTGAGCATTGGTCTGGCAAAAAATATTGGCGGATAAATAATCACGACGAGCCCAGACTGCAACCGGAAAAGTGAAATTGCCTTGAGGCTGTTCAGAAACCAGTCAATATGGTTGCACACCGAAGAGGTTCACAAGCGCCACGAAGGTTTTTGCGCACAAAGCATAGAGATTTTGCCAAAGTGTAGGCATTCTGCTTTTAATTAAGAATCCTGCAAGAAAATGCGAGAGTTGGGCTATTGCATACTCATCAACACCAATATTTCAGGTTTAACGTTGTGCAAATGCAACGTAAATGCCTTGACAACAACTTCGTCAACTGAACAAATGCGAATCTCCTTCATCATCATCTTGCCAGGTTTCCAGTTACACACTCTCCTTTTTTCCGCCTTGGTGTGTGTGTGTGTGTGTGTGTGTATGTGCATGTATATGTGCAATTCCGCCCTGACTCGCGATGTTGGTAGCCAAAAAAACACTACTGGTCTGTGAATTAATATTTACACATGCCACATATTATACAGGTTTTGCAATCTATGGATGGCTTTTGGGGTCATTAGTTTATAATCTGCCTTTCACTAAGGAATCGACTTGTCCATAGACAAAAACGCGGAAGAAACGCCTGTTTTCATCCATGTTTTCATCCATGCTTTGGCGCTTTCATTTGCTTCAAAACAAGCGTTTGTCGGGTTCCCGTCGACTTGAATGCCTGTAGGAAATTCAACGGTTTGCAAAGAGGGCTTAATATAGGGACTGCAGCCAGTTCCTTCGTCAGATAATTCATGGTACAGGCTTGATGGTTAGTAAAACGAGAAATCAAGCAATCGGAAGAAGCCGTCAACATAACAGTGTACAGTGAGGACCCAGAGACTGCGCCGATACTGGCTCTGCTTTCGCATTTCGCAGCACGTCTGCCTGGTGAGTGAGCAGATTCTGCAGCCCGAAATAGGTCATCCAATTAAAACATTCCTCAGACTACCATCCGGTGGTCGACTCGCAAATTTGTCATCCACGTTATCTTTCATTTATGCATCCGGCCAACTCTCACTTGACATCGCTCGTAACTGACAGTAAGGAACCGGCCGCATGAATTCAGCTTTAGTTATGGATTCCTGAACTATGAATTATGTAGTCGCGCGACCGCAGGCAACATGTGATTGTTTGCTCGTGTTCCAAAAAAGCGGTTTTTTGGAAACGCTTGTGAAATCAGAAAATCTTTAAAATCCAACAAGCCCGCATCGTCAGGGCACGGTAGCTCACAGCGAATTGCCCCCACGCCGCATAGCATCTTGAATCCGCGAGTGCCCAACCCACTGCGAACCACAACCTTATCCTTCAGACCGACAATGTTAGGAGGCTTCGAAGCGATAGCCCAAACCACTTCGCCTGAGTCCACCGATTCCAGCGCTGACGCCGCCGAAGGACAGTTTGTTCCAAACATGTACTCAGGGACAGCCGATCAACCCTCTCGACCATTCGACAACTCCATTCAATCCTTATTGATTGAAACAGCGGAAGATTTTGCTCCGCAGGCCCCCGAAAGCAGTAAGTTCACACGCCAGCGACTAGAGAAAGAAATAGTGACAGTTTGACATGCGCGCAGAGAATGCTCGTGCACGGGCAGAGGCTTCCGACCAGATGGACTTCGCCACAAACTTGGAAATGTTCGGAAAAATACTGCAAAATTTGCACGCTCATGACACACGGGACCGTGACAGAATTAAAAAAGCACATATGGCCGGGGAAATTTTCGGCCTGGGGCCTAAAATCGACTCCCAAGACTGCTCCGGTCGGCTTGCATTCTACGGCGACGGACAATCTTTTTTTCAGCGCAAAGAGTTGAACGCCGCAAGCGATGAACGGCGAGTAGACAGATATGCGCTGCCCGCTGCGAAAATTACGAGCCCATCAGCGTGTCCGAAGCCCTTCTCGACAAAATTAATATACGGCGAATCGTACTTCGGGTTTGTCGAGGACGAAATGGATTCGCTCATCCTTGTGGAAGCAGTAGTTGCGAAGAAAATAGCACCTTTTGCCGGGGGGCCGCTGGAGATTGCTCGCCTTAGTGTCCGAAGCGGATCTGTGTTTATTTTGGCTGAGAGTTGCCGCTACTTGAAACGCTGGAAAGTGAGATGGGACTGTTTCTTTTGGGTATCCATGCTGAAATCACTGATACTTTGTCGATTGTTAGGACGGTCTTCAATGGTCGCCGTCGAGATCATACGGTCAGTTCCTATTGTACAGGTTAGTTGTAGCTTGCTTCCGGCAGTATGCCTCTCATCGACCTTGCGGCGGGGAAACAGACAAGTCGGGAAAATGGATAGATCGTGCGACGCTGAAGAATCTGCGGTGCATGCGGAGGCATTGAACATTCCTGGTGTCGACCCTCGTTACGCACAGAGCTCGCTGAAGGACGGGACCCAGATCGTGAAGAATGGTTTTTCACAACTTCCTGTTTAAATTTCCTCTAACACAAAAAATTTTTTCATTTTCTTGGCGATATCGCAAAAGGACTTACGAAGCGGTCGATAACGGTCACTGGGTCGGACGGCAGCATTTATCGAGTTATTTCTTACTACAATCGTAATGATGTCCTGGATGCGGCAGGACTAGTGTTGCGTCGGCCGGCTGACGATCCCGAAGTGAATCAGGTCATGGCCAATCACGTTTTCAGGGGGCAAGTGAAACGGTTTAGAGAGTCTGGAAGTATCCACCGCCGTCGACGAAGGAAGACTGCTGTTGTGTTGTTGGCGCAGTGATTACACAGTTGGATAACTGCTTGGTGATAGCAAGTCTCTGTAACATTCTTTCCCTTGCTGGCGTCGCACCTTGGCTCACAGATTGCGCAATTTGTAGAAGAAAAAAAAAGAATTGCTATCAAAAATTGAGTAAAATAAATCACAAGAAATTTTCAATTCATCTTTCACCACAAACAACAAAAAAGACAGTCCAATCAAAACATCTTCTTAAAAGCATCTAACAACGGTGCCCACTCGCTGTGCTCGTCATAGCGCTCCTCGCCTTCGGTAATGCGTGGCGGGTCGGGTAGTGTGAGCGGACAGTCGTTCCTGACCGTACGGGAGAAGCACTTTGCAAAGGAGCCGGCCCAGCGTGCGCGGTCGTTGAGGTTGGCACCGAGAGCAAACATTTCGTTCATAGTCTTGCAGAGCGACGAGTGGTCGTAGCAAGACGGGTGGAAGCCGTCAAACTGTGGGGGGGCAGGCTCCGTGGGATTGTGGAACACAGAACCGCGCGGAATGCGTGGTGACACAAGGATGGCTGGTACACGCAGACCGAGGCGGTCGAATCGGAAGTGTTGGTTGTCCGAAGACGCCTTGTCCGGGATCGGGACATTCGTGGGTGGCGGCACGTGGTCATAGAAGCCGCCATGTTCGTCATAGGTGATCAGGAGAGCTGTGCGATGCCAGTTCGGTGATGCACGGAGGGCCTCATAGATTTCCTTGATCAATAGTTCGCCGCGGGCAACGTCGTGGGGAGGGTGGTTATCATTTGCCAGGAAACCGGGGGCAGACGCGAAGATTGGGTCGATCCAAGAAAAAGCTGGAAGATTCCCCTCTTCCGCATCTTTCTTGAATTCCGCCATATTTCCTGTGTGCCGAAACGGGTTCAATGTCAACAAATCTTCGGCCACAACGCCACGAAAATCACTGAAAATCAGGCCTATAATTTGATTCAACGGTTAAAAATGTCCGCATACAAAAAGTACCTGTCGGAATCTGGCCGTAATAGTTCTTGAAATTCAATCCTTTGTCATGAAACATTTTGAATATCGAAGTTTGTGGCAATCCTTTTGCAAATTCTTCGTTATTGTTCACGTGCATTCCGTTCGAGGTGGCAGACGCCAGGAAGACTCTGTTCGGGAACGTGGGTCCAGGAATGCCGGCATGCCAGTTATCGAAAATGCCAAACTCTTCTGCCAACGCAATAGTAATGGGAATGTCTTTGGGATCAAAAGTAGCAACTGCCGTCTACAAATAATGGTTTACATCCGGCGATGAAGACAAAAAATTTCAAAGACCTCTGCAGCACACAGGTCATTTGTGACAGTATTATCGTTGGCGTTCCTATTGTTTTCATTACACCACACGGCGTGGTCGACGAAGCCATTCATCTTTGCAGCAGCCTTTTCGTATCTGTCTCTGTCGCTGTAAGGAGCTATGGAAGACACCTCTCCCATAGCGGTTGGAAGGTCCATTCCGTATATCTGGCACGTTGTGGCATCCAGTTCGTGCTCAGGGTCGAATTGCTGGATGTAGGTGGCATTCGGCTTCACGGAATATACTTTACCCGTCTTGGAGTGAATGTTGTGGGCACCGTCTGGAATGCTGTTTGCGGGAGATCAGACGAAGTCCATCCAACGTACAGGGAGGACGATTACCCATCGACGCCAGGACGATGCTTGGCCCACCACCCGAGCAGCGAATCGAAGGAGCGGTTCTCCATGCACACGACCACAAAGTGGTCGATGGGTCCCACATCATCCTCGTGACGGTGCTTGAGGCCCGTCCATTCAAGAACCTCTTCGACAAACCCACCGATCATGTAGTCAAGTTTCAGGACAGAGTGCTCGAGGTTTTTGGGCGATTTCAGGAGTTTCGGGTTCGAAACCAGCGCCTCGCACCGGATGATTTTTCCCGAGTTGAACCCACCTCAGTTAGGTAAAATGGCTGCAAACTGGCGCCTGTTGTCGTTTATCGCTTCAACTTCGATACACGCACTTGACGGGGTCGGAGATGGGATCATCCCCGGCCAAGCGTTGCCATTTATGCATGTTTCGATCCAAAGTCGATGATGTATTCACAGACCGCGAGTGAAGAAAGTACAACTTCAAATGGCGCTCCAAATGCTTTCGCGCACGTCGTCGCGCTTCAGACGGCCGTCGTCGACTTTCAGAATATCAAGTACATTCTTAGGGGGATTGAGCCCAAATTTTTGAGCCCGTTTCCACCTCTCCAACCTCGTCAGACCGATGTTTGGCCCAAACTAGTTTTTTTTTTGTTGTTGTTTTCGTTGCCGTTTATGCATGTGATTGGTTTCGTTTTGGTGCACGATTCGTTGGAACTAGAAGAAACATAAGTTCACCTTCATATCGAGGTCAAAAAGCTCAAGAGTGCGCTTGTCGGCATCCGAAATACGGACCGGATGGGCGGGCTTTGATGGGTCGACAGCGTCAGCGACGCCGACAGCTGAACTACGCGCAGTGGCAGCAGCAAGACTGCGGGTGGACGGAGAGACAGCGCGATCCCGCCTGCGGCTTGGTAAGTCTGAGGTTTTTGGTTTGGAGCGCCGATCGCGCGAATTTGGGGTCGCGGGGGCCGCAGCTCCAGCAGAAGTTGAAGGAGTTTCTTCAGCACGCCGATGACGCTTGGTTGAAATCGGTGTTTCGGGAGTCGCCGCTTGTGTTGGAGGATGACGTCTCTTTGCGGGGGTCGAAGGAGGTGAAGGCATACGTTTTCCAAATTGTCTGAAAGTGTATGCGACAACCACGCGTTGGTGAATTTCGATGCTCCTAAAGGCACCGGTCACTAAACAAATCCCTTCGGCAGCCCTGGCATAGCCCCTTGCTCGATTAATTTCGGACTATGCTGTGAAGACGCGGGTCCAGAAGTAAAGATGCAACGCAGCCGTTGCATCTACACCGCCATACCGATTCTTTATTTTCACAGTCGCTTGCACCATTGTTGCAATCAATAATGTAAACAGAGAGGCGAAATTTCACGGTTTGGCAGATCCTCTCAAAGGTCAACGTGAGGTCGTTTACTTCCACGCATTCTACATTCTACTGCCCAAACCAAATCCCCTTCAGCGAAATTCCAAACGGATTCGCGTTGAATGAACGTGAGGCCAGCTCCTCACTCAACAAATCCACCTTGTATTCCTCCTCGGCGAGCAGATCCGTTATTTGCCGCACATTCTCTTCAAGCACCTGCACATGGATTGTGGCACGTTGCAGCTGCTTCATGAGCTCCTCATGTTCCTCTTGCAAAACCACAAGTTTGTGAAGAGTTTCCCGCAATGATAATTTCACCACCACTAACTCGGCGAAGTTTGGATCCAAATCGGGGGATTCGGCGGTGTCTGAGTTATCCGCAGTCGTTCCCGTCAAATTTTCTTCAAGGACCGCCGTGTGTTCTGAAGTTACTTCGGCCAGTTCAGACTCCATAGCGTCTGTATCTTTACGTTGACTTTGGATGTTTGACTTCAGCTTTTTCATTGCTTCAGTAAGATGCTTAATTTTTGATGCGTCCTCGAACATTTGCGTCTTGGCTGCCTGCAGTTGCGACTCCGAATTTGTCAACTCTCCAGATAGTTCAGACATTTGCCTTTCTAAATCATTGTTTCTCGCAGTGGTGGAGTCGTTTTGAAGTTGCAGAGTCTTGAGTTGCTTTTCGTAAGTTTTCAAGCTGTCAGTAAATTTTTCAAGAGTTTGCTCGTTGCTGGCGGTTAGCTGCTCCAGCTTTCGCTTTAACTCGGCGCGCTCCGCTTCGATCATGTCCACCGTTTGGAAGATTGCTCCCTTTTCGGCTTTTAAGGAACCCAATGAAGTGGTGAGTTCTTCGATTTGCGTCGAAGCGCTTTTCGACGATTCTTGCATTTGTTTCAGGAGCGCATCGCGCTCGTCGGAGAACTCTGCCAACTGGGCCAGTCTGTCCTCCTCGAGCTTCTTGATGCGGGCCTTTTCCTTCACAAACTCGGCAATTTGCACTTGGCGCACCATGCGCATTTGCTTGAGTTCGCGCGTCAGCTTTTCCTTTTCTTCATCGAACGCGGCATCGCGCATCGATCGCTGCGACGCTATGCCCACAGAGTCGTCCAAGTCGTCAGGCCGTTTGAGCAGCTCCTGCTCCAGTTTTGCTGTTGACTGCTGCAGTGCTTGCAGCTCGCGCGTCACACGCGCAAGTTCGGCATCTTTTGCTTCGTTCGACTCTTTCAGCGCCACTACTTGCTTCGTGAGTGCCTTGACCTGCTTTGTCTTGGAAGCAACTGTCATCTGCAGCGCCATTACCTCGGCATCCACCGCGATGTTGGTGCCTGCAGTCTGTGAATCATCGAGGCTGGTGTTGGCCTGCGAGAGCATCAATTGTTAGTGAGAGCGATCCGGTAAAATGAGATAACTGACTGGTGCCTCTGGCTTGAACTTCAACCCCGACTCGTCCAACTCTCGCGCCACCGCCTGGTTTTCGGCCTCAATGCGCGCAAAGAGTGCAGCAGTGGACTTTCGCGAACGGCGCTGCATGGATTGGGCCGGTGGTGGCGTTGACGTGCCGCTCGAAAAGTCCAACTGGTTCAGTGCCGTCAGCACGCTCGTGCCGAGTCCGTACATGCTGCTGCGCAAATCGAATGTGCGGCGGGCTAAAGTGTGCGCTCCCGCCGATGCCGCTCCGAGCTCGCCGACAGTACTTGCCTTCTCGACATCGACGTAGTCGTCGTTCTCACCTGCACTCCCTGCAGATGGACCGCCTACATCTGCGCTACTGGCCGCATCTTGCGCAGATGACGCCTTACGAGATGTTACAGGCTTCTGAACCTGCGACACAACGTCTGGCGACGGCGTCATGGCAGAGTACAATTTTCAGTCTGAAATCCAAGAATTTATTTCTGCCGAGGCCAAGGTGAAACCTACTGTTATTCAAGTTGCCACACGACTTGCAAGTGATGAAAACTTGAGGCATCAGCATTTGCTTGTGAGTGTGTTTCCAAGGTTGGCAGCTGTTAGGTGTGTCTCGCAAGGGAGTTTATAACCCAATGGAATCAGAGTCCAACTTTTCGCACAAGCTCGATCAAAATGTCATACATTTCCGCAGATTTTACATCCACAGCATATGGCATGCGGACCGTGCCACAAAATCGTTCTCGGTCGACAGGAGCTGATCACCGACGTGGTGTCAGTCATGGCGTATTTTGTTGCCAATATCGATCCAGATGTCGGAACAACCGCTGGATGGGCGGAATGGTATGGCCAATGTATCGCGTTTCTTCAGCTTTTCTTCTTGCAAATGTTTTTATGGTGTGATTATCAACATAACCATTTCTAACAAGTCTTTCCTCCAACAATTTGGTGAATACGTTCTTGTGTTTGGCAATTAGTGATCCTGTGAATGGTTCAAATACAATAGGCACGGCAATGACGACCATTTGTTTCCGAGTCGGTATCCATTCGTTGAAATCATCAAGTTCGCTGCATACTATCACGGCGGGTACGGATGTTAGTGCAAGTGTGGTATGCTTGAAGAGGTAGTCCTACGGTGTTCGGACAAAACAGATCGGTGAGACAACGATTTTGGAAGTTGGGAAAGTTTGCTGACAAGCCGATTCTAAAATTTCGAGCGCCACTGAATTTATCTCTGGACCTCAACCACATCTCATCAACCACATTCTGCACCAATCCTTTCCCGCAAGTCTTTGATTTCCCCGAGTGGTCCGGATATGTAATGAAACAAAGGGACTGTGGTCACATATCCACTTGCATTACAACGCCTGAACAAGTGGGCGCCGGCTGATAGCAGGTCGGAGCGCCTTTTCAGGTTACGGACGTGGACTCGGGGTCGGCGATCCATCAGGCGGCTGCGTTCGCCGTGCTTGCATGGTGGCAGGACAGTTTCTGGGTAGGGGCAGGCCAATTTGGGCAGTTATTGATGGGCGGTTGTTTGACGGGGGCAGATTGGATGGGTGGCAGCGAGTGACGAAACACCTCCTTGCCTCAAAGCCGTGCGGCAGCTCGGGACGGTGGTGGCAGTTGGCCGGGCGCCCGCTGCCAGGCAGCCCTGATGCCGCAGATGCCGCAGATCCCGCCGGTGGCTTCTGGGCATATGCGCTATGCCCCCACACTCTCTGCTCTTTTCACTTTCCCCGGCCGTTGCCGCCAATGTCCGCGCCTGCCACCGCCCTCGACTTGGAATGGTACGACCAGACTGGCGGCAAGCACCTGAAGCAGATCGGCATCGCCACTGCCAGCCAGTCCGCCGGCGGTGCCGTGTTCACCGCGCGCCTGCTGGTTGTGAAAGAACACGAGGGCCTGCGATACCGCAACAGGAATGCCCCCGAGTGCGACGCTCCATTTGCCTTTGGAAACGTCGAACGAGTGTCATTAAACGAGGCACGTTGTTGCCTGTCATCGCTTGCGGTTATCTTACCATATCCACGGGCAGGTTAGTGCCGCACTCGCGCGAGTACTCGGCAGCGCAACGACTCTGGTTTTACACAACGGCTCGAATGACTTGCGGGTGCTCCGCATGCATGGCATCGATCTTCCGGAAAAACTGTTGATTCGTGATACCGGCGCTATGTTCGTCAATCAAACGAATGCGTCGTCACCATTGTCATTGATTGCCTTATGCAATGCACTCGGAATCCACGTTCGTGCCGATTTGCTGCACAATGCCGGAAACGACGCGTTTTACACCCTAATGTGCTACATGAAGATGTCCAACCCACAAAAAAGTCCTGCAACAAAAGTCCTAAAAAAAGCTAGTCGACCGGATTCGTTGAAACAAACTGTCCGTCCAAAGGGCAGCCGTCTTGAGCTTGATCCCGAAAATAATATCTTTATCATATCTGCGGAACAGTTGCCTTTCTTTGAAGCCTTCCGGGATACTCTCCACGGCACTGTTTCTGACGTTCGTCTGACAAAGTTGGATACGTTGGAAAAGCTCAAGGTGTGCTACCGCGACTTCAGATCGATCTGTGACAGAGGAGACAAAAGGTTGATCGCCTCATTTGAAAAGTTTTATGAGGTAATTGAACACAACTGCAAATGAGCCGGCATTCACCAAACGAATTCAGGTCGCACCAGTTCTTCCCGAAAAAGGCTCTAAAATATTCGGGTCGCCAGCTAAAGCCGTCATTTACTTATTACGCCAGAATTTAGTTGGAAGACAGCGGTAAATTGTGTTTCCCATGCTCATTTGACTGAAATGTTCTGGCTTAGCGAAAAAATATCTTTCAAAACGCAAGCTGCCAAGCAACCCGCCGGAACCGCTTTGAAGTTCCCACATCGGGTCAACTTTTCGGATTTACAATTTTTACTTCGCAGCGTAGCTCCGTCCACCATCGATAAGGGTTCTGTCGGAGTGTTCCCTCTCTCTGACAAGCATTTGACGATGAAGTTTGAAATACACAACGGACACAATAGCCCACGGACACTGACCAAAGTTGTTGTGGAGGAAAATCCGTCAGATTCGCAACTGTCCATTTCAGCTAACGGGAAGGCCGTCACGCACACAGTCTTAGGGCCGAATGAAATTAAAGAAATGACCCTCAATTTTGTACCGCGCATTCCGGGATACTTCATGCGAAGAGTTGTATTTCTGTTCCAAGAGTTTCGATTTGAAGCTTTATTGAAATTTCGTGTAACTGACGGGGTTGAAAATGGCACCGAAGCGGATCTGCAACCAGCCGTAAACAAACCGTACAGACCGAAGACAATGATAATTGAGGAAATGCTGGAGAAAGTAGAACTAATGAAGAAGGCTTTCCCCGGCGAAGCACCACCGCGGTAACTACTTTTTTTGTGATGCGATACCAACTTAAGTTGCATCCAGGCCGAGCTTTGAAGCTTTCAAGCACGGTTTGCCAAATTACGTGCCTCCAAAGGATTTGCGGAAAGATTTCGAACTCTTTCACCAAAGCGGAAAGTCCCCGATATCAGCAAAACCACCAGATATCCGAACATTCATAGAAGCGAAGTTGGATGTGAAAACATTTGCGGAACGGTTTCACAAGTTGCTTTACCTTGAAGAATTCCAAATGATTCTTGACATACGCGAGTATGATCAAGATAATGAAACTCTAACTCGAACTCCCGGGGGGTACTTCAAACTGAAAGTGCCCGGATTAGCCGAAAATAGGCCAAGGTTTGGACTTCAAAATTTAAAAAAAAAAAAAACCAACAAACTATATAGTGTGCTCTACGGAGATTCTATGGTTGTGAAGTTACCAAATGGTCTCCGATACGAAGGGATTGTGCACAAGGTTGAGCTGGATGGCGTGCTGCTTAAATTCAACAGGAATTTCCATTCGGAACACTATCTCGATGGAATGGCCGTAGATGTCGCATTCAACTTTTCAAGAACGTGTTTGAAGCGATCGCATCGAGCAATCGACATTTTAGGTGACCCTATTTTCTGCCCTCAACGCCTGACGCGAGCGTACAGGATTTGTTCCAGTGCAAATGGCTTGCTGGACCTTTCCTATACCAGACTTTAACTTCAGCGAGAGAGAAATTGCAAATTCGAGACTGAGATTCAACCGCTTTTTGGGTTATTCGAAACTCAATGAATTTCAGAAGAAAGCAGCCCTAAACGTTCTTTGCCAAAGCGGATGCCAAACCCCGTTTGTCATTTTCGGCCCGCCCGGAACAGGCAAAACGGTGAGAATTCATTCACATGAAATTGCTAGCTTACGTGGCGGGAACAGAGAACGCTTGTCGAAGTGGTGAAGGGTATCGTTGCGAACAATCCGTCCGCGAGAATTCTCGTGACGGCGCCATCAAATGCAGCTGTTGATATGATGATTCTGCGGCTTTCGGATGCAACACCTGGCGGTTTGGAACCATCGAGAATGACCCGAGTGAATGCGTTTACCCGAGACAAGTCGTCGGTGTCGAAGGGGATCGAAAGATACTCCAAATACAATTCAAACGCGGGATACTATGAAATGCCGTCGTCCCAGAGGGATTTGGAGAAGTATTCGGTTGTGGGAGCAACTCTGTACACGGTATCTTCCCTGTACGGAATGGGCGCGTTTGATCCGATAGATGACGGCACGGGATTGTTCACTCATATATTCGTCGATGAAGCTGGCCAGGCGACGGAAACAGAATTCTGGGCGGGGATAGCTGGCGCGGCGACCGTTTTTCTGAACCGGCTGCAGCCCTCAACCATTCCCCCGCCGGACCGCGCACGGTTCAACACTATCGTTGGAGAGTTTTCAAACAATGGCTTTAGGGGCCGTCCGAAATTGCCTCAGCTGGTGGTCGTTGGGGTAACGTAACATTGACGAAAAAGTTGTTGCTGATTGGATTCAAAAAAGGACCCCCAGCAGTTAGGCCCAATTGTCAGAAGCGACTACGCGGAAGCGTGTGGTTACAGTGTGTCGTACTTGGAACGTCTGTTGACATCGTGCGAAGCGTACGAAAGGCTTGATTACGCAGCCAAAGGCAAAACCAGATACAAGCACGACCAACACATCGTCAAACTCGTGCATAACTACAGATCGCACCCCGCTATTTTGAAACTCTACTCAAAGGCATTTTACGACGACGACTTGCTTGCCTGTGCTGAAGGCGACCCGCGCCTGACCAACTTGAATTGGCTTCCAAACACGCGCGAGTTCCCAATTGTGTTTCACGGGTGATTTCTGCTTTCGCGAGTTTAGAAGACCTTGCTTTTAACTTTGAAATCCAGGGTGAGCGGCAAAGATGATCGCGAAGGTAATTCGCCGTCGTGGTTCAACTTGGATGAAGTCAGCATTATCATTGGCTATCTGAAAACCTTGTTACTCGGCGAGCAACCGCCGTTCTCAGTAAAGAAAGAGCAGAGTGGAAAATTTGCAACAAAGGACGGCGGCATTTTTGGAAACGCTTTTATGAATATGGCAAAGTCATCTTCAGTCGGTATCACAGTGAATGACATTGGAATCATCACCCCGTATCGGAAGCAAATTGACAAGATTCGCCTTCAGTTGAAAAAGCACGGCTGGGAAAATGTGATGGTCGGGTCTGTTGAAGAGTTCCAGGGCGGCGAGAAAAAGGTCATTTTGCTGAGCACAGTGAGGAGCAGCTCGCAGTGGGTGAGAAGAGACCAGAAATTCAACATTGGGTTCCTGTGCAATCCGAAACGGTTCAACGTGAGCATATCGCGCGCAAAGGTGTAGTGTATTCTCTTTCCGTGGGGTGGGGGTGTTTAGAATAACTGGTCCCATTGCAGGACTTGATGATTGTCGTCGGCAATCCGGAAATCTTGTGCAGCGATAAGCACTGGAACAAGCTTGTTCGCTACTGCGAAGGTGAGCCCTTCCCACTTTTCTCCTTGATTCTGAAAGTCCCTTGCCAGCCAATGACGCGTGCGTCGGGCTTGCGCCGCCGCCAACCGGAATTGTCTTTGGCCAGCAGTACGCCCAGTCTGCGGAAGATCAATTGGAGGCGGAAGAAGAGGAAACTGAGGTCCGGGACGTGAAGGTCGCTGCGTGGCGGCGGGATGAATAATCGGCAGCGGAGACTGGAAAATTTTAAAACTTTTGGGGAAGGTGAAAACGTTAGAAGTAAAAAAAAAGGAGGGGGCGGGGAAATGTTTTGCTTGGCAAAGTAACCACAAAAGCAGCGCTTCCGGGCTTTGAGCCATCATAACGCCGTGGGACATGGCTGCTAAGGCTTTGTCTGACGCGTGCGTTGCTCTCTTTGGTGGACGCTGGCAGCGGACGCTCTGGAAGCGAGGCAATATGACCTGCACCGCTCCGTTGAAACATTGCACGCTCCGGACAACCAGTAATCGCGGAGGATTGTCCGCGAAACTACCGAATTTTTTTTAGCTCTTGCAAGACAGATTCGACTGTGAAAAACATAGCAGACATGGCTTTAGCTGGCAGTGGCCAGAGAGAGAGCCCGTGTGTGTGTTTGCGCTACGCTGGGGGGCCGTCGGAGCGGCGAGTCAGGCCGCAAACGGATTCGCGGGGCTGCCGTCGAGCTGGCATATTGGAGACGCTGTGGCTGGTTGCGACAGAGGAATGCTTTGCTGTTCTGGAGTTTCGGCCGACAAGGTAGTCCCCGTGCCAGGCGGACAAGTAAATCCAACAACACTCACACATGCTCCGACCGCCTTCGCGTGTAAGGTTTGAATGGTGAACATGCGTATACCTCGCACAACCGTCAGGTTAATTGCAATTGAATGCACACCAGGCAAATCAGGAAATTTTATTGAAAACACACATGCCCAAGTACGCAAATAAAATCAAAACCAAGCAAATAAAGTCACAATAATGGATGGAAGTAACAAGGCGAACGCACCTTACCAGAAGGGCATTCGAAAAATGAAATGCAACACATAAAACGTCCAGTGTGTTTCGCGACATGGAATCAGTTCACAACAGTAAAAAGGCAATATTGAAATTCAAAGAGCAAAAAATTACACATATTGCACAACCAGAGAGTAAGTTGCGGCGACAGTCACTGTGATAGTTGTTATAGCTGCTGAGTTTGCGATAGCTGCGACAGTGACAGCGTTGTTAGCGCCCGCATTCGACGTAGTCGTACCAGAAGTCTTTGTTGCAGTTTTCGTTACAGACCTAGTTGTGCTGTGTGTCGCAGTGTTCGTCGCAGACTTGCTTGTAGTTGCAGTTTTCGTCGCGGTTGCAGTCTTGGTTGTTGTAGCGGTTCTTGTTGCAGTTTTCGTCACACTGGCGACTGATGTTGAAGTCTTTGTGGCGGTTTTCGTGACGCTTACTGAGGTTGAAGTCTTTGTAGCGGTTTTCGTCACACTTGCTGAGGTCGAAGTTTTTGTTGCAGTCTTCGTTGTCGTGGCAGTTTTTGTTCCGGTTGATACACTGGTCACAGCTGCGGTTTTTGTTGTGGACTTCGTTGCGGTTGAGGCGGCCTGGACGGTCGTTTGCACGGATAGTTTGACACCCTCGTCAAATGTGACTTGAATGCCGGTTTGAGTTTGGATGGCCGAAGCGATCAGTGTTTGTAGATTCAGGACTGCCAAAGTTTCATTGCTGCAAAGCTTCGGACCGCCGGGTTGAATGGCCTTCGACGACTCAATACCGCACAGTTGTCCAAGTTGGAAAAATGCCGAATTAATAATGCTTTGAGGTGAGGCTGCGTTTGTTGTTGATGCAGTGGTAGTGACGGCAAATGTAACACCAGTTACAATGCCGTTAGACATAAAGTTCGTATAAGGAAACGTAAGGCCAATGCCGATGTTGGGGTCCGCGCAGTTCAGACCGGCCCAGGATGCAACAAACCGCTGAGTCAGAAAAGTTGCCATGTTGCTTGCCACGGGCATGGCTGCGGTCATGTTAACAACGAATGCAGCATTGAAAAGAATATCCGACGAATATGCCAGGAATCTAGCACAGTAGACCTTCGCGTCGGCCGCTGCAGCTTGCACATTTGGGTAAGGATCAACTCCAGTCAAAGCGCGCAGCTCGTTGACCTTCGTAAATGCCATGCTCCCGCTGAGAGTATCAGCCGTAGAATATACACCAGTGGCAGAAACAAAGGCGCCGTTCAGCGGGGGCAAGCAGGTACGGTTGGAATGTGCAGTCAAGTCGTTTGCAATACCGAAAACATTAGTGTTTCCCATAGTGTTCATTAGCAACCCATCAATGGCACTGGGAATTTTGAAGTCGGTACATTGAAGAGCGGTATCGTAGACTATATTCTGAACTACCATATCGGAACCAATGGTAACAGTTGTACCGCCTTGTGCAGCGGTGAACTCTGGTAGCGCCATGTTTGCAATTGTCTGTTGAGCGATCTTTCCAGTATTGCTCACGAGATAAATCGATGGTGCACTTAAATTTAATTTCAGTTCGTGATGAATCATCAAGAAAGGGACATCGATGGCAACTCACTTGTCCTGTGGGTCCATATCAGTCATGGCACAAGAAAAATCGGTGTAGCAAAGACGATGGTTCACTGGTGAGACGGACACAGAAGGAGCAGTGTAAGTCCCGGCTTTGATGGCGCTCTTTACAGCGTTGTAAAAAGCAAGACCATTGCAACCAGCGTACTGCACCAGACCAGACGCGGTGCAGTTACCAGCTGTGAGACCAGCGCCGTTTTTAGTGTCTTGGAGAGTTGTGGTGACAGCGTTTGTGCCACAGCCCATATACATGACGGTATTTGCGTTTGGGACAAAGAAAGAGGGGGGAACCGGATTGACAAAGTTATTGGAATTGGCATCGACTATTAATGGGACGTAGGCATATAGTTGGTTCGTGGTAGTGTCAAACATTGTAATGTCGCAGATCCTGCGAGTGAATAAATGCAAGAGATATGAGCGGGGCTACGAGTAAACTCAATAGGACTCACGTGCCCATTCCGTTTGCCTGGTCGCATCCGGTGACGGTCCAGGGCTGAGTCCATGTAGTGGGGTCAAGCGGGTTGCCAGTGCCTGGAATAGTGACGACGCAGTTACCGGAAAAGGATGTTGCGGCGGGGGCGGCAGAAGAGGTGGTAGTCTTGGCCTTGACAGTGGTTGTAGCCTTAGTAGTGGTTTTGACAGAGGTGGTAGCCTTGGCTGTAGTGGAGGTATTAAATGTAGTTGTAGCCTTGAGGGTGGTGGAGGTCTTTGTCTTGGTGGAGGCAGCATGGGCGCGTAGGGAGGCGGGGCCGACGAGGGCCATGGCCAGGAGCAGGGCAGACAGGGGGGAGACACGCGCGTGCATGTGTGATGCAGCAGACACAGGCAGAGTCACAGGCACAGGCACAGTCACAGGCACAGTCACAATCACAGTCACAGCAGCGTGCGCAGGGTGGCTGAAGGCGGGCGAGGACTGCTGCTTGATAGCTCGCTGGTGCAAAGCAACTGCGGAATCAATCAGCAAAGCCGCAAAGCCGCCTTTTCTGTTGCCTTTTCCCATGAAAATTTGAGCGTGTTCCAGCCTGTCCCTTTGCGCCGCCCCTCTCCTTCTGCCCTTCTGCCCGCGCCCCTCATGCCTGCGAGTCTGCCTGCCCCATTCCACGCCTGCCCACTCTCTCCATCGCCGCCCTGCCGCCCTTTGGCATGAGTCTGTTTGTTTTGCGGCTCAGTTGCGTTTTATCCCGATGGCTTGGCCCAATTACTATCAATGAGCGGCAAACTCAGACACTGCTGCGCTGACTAAAAATCTCAAAACTTGCCATCCAATCGGTTGGGCTTGGCACCTTGTTGACATTGGGTCACCGCCCTGGTCAGGTTTCAATTCATTCACCAACTCTTTTTGCCCTCCAGCTCCTCACCACTCCCGATCTCATAGCTAACGGGTTCGATAAAGGTAAAAAAGGGAGGAAAATAAGGAGAAAAAATAAAATAAAATAAAATAAAATTAAAACCGTGAATCAACCAGGGAATTGCTGCCCCATCTCTACCGCCATCGAAATATGAACACCTTGCAAATTCTCTCCGTTTGCATGCAAGAAGATATGTGAAGGCGCATTTACTCTATACGTTTTCTGTTCTCTGGATCCCGGAGCGGAACTCTGAAAACCAAGCTGCGTTGGACTCGGATTATTTTCCCTTGGATATCCAGTCCCGCTGTTCGAGTCTCTACAAGCCGCTCTCGCATCGTGCCTGTTCAGTAAAGATGATCCCGTGAGTGAGTGCGGACTGAAAAGTTGTTGGCAATTTCAGCAATATTTACGATTCTGATCGTCTTCTTCAATTGCAGTTGAGTGGTTGAAGAAGACAGAAGGCTGGTGGAAGGAATATCTGCCTTAACGTCGTCGTATAGTTTTCTCAATTTAGAACCTGGCAATTTAAATGTCGACAAACGTCATACTGTTAGTTTCAGCGACAGCTTCCCATTTTGTTCTTCGGAGTTTAGGCAGCGTTTGCGCGCATTGTCCGCATACGGATGTGCACCTCGCATTGAGAAAAGGGAATGTGAGCATAAAGTATATCATCTGGTGCTGGCCAACTGATCTGCGAACCTGCCACACGCCAAAAAATCATGCGGAACAAAATGAAATTGACAAAACGATGCTTTATTGAAACACCAACAGGAGAGTATCTGGGAGAAACGTGTAAGAAAAAATCGACACAAAAGAACAACAAGATCGAGAAAAGTATCGCTCAGACGTTGTAAAAGATTCCGGATACGGACATTTCCTCAAAGAAGTCAGAAGAGGGAGCGTCCATAGTCATCAAAACGACAAAGGCATGGTATCTTTGGGTCTGTCACTCACCAAACAGCGAATCTTTTCGTCGTCAGTGGTCGATCAAAACAACCTCCCCGCATTAGCGCGTCTGGAAAGAGCTAAGGAGAATCGAACGAGCTTCGGAATCTTCTCCGAAGTCCTTCACGACAACGCAGGAGCATCCAACGACCTTGCGGGCTTCGCCGTTCGCGTCGATCTTGCAGAGACCAACCCACTCGCCGAGCTTCTTGGCATCGCCAACCTTGATGACGTTGATGTTGTGCTCGGCACAAAGTGCTTCGACCAGCTTAACGTATTCCTTCTCGGTGCAGGTTTCGACGTAAACACAAAGGTGCGCTTGGCGCCTGTTGGTGCAAAAAGTCAATACCAGGACATATTCCCCAAAAAGGAGGAAAACAGAGCTCCCTCAGCCGCTGACTATCATCAAAATAGATCCGGACACATGAAAAATATGGCTGATCAAGCCGGGAGGACGGGAATGATGAGTTTGTAGGAGCGAATTGCTCACCTGTCCAGAGCTTTGACAGACTCTCTCAAACCACGAGCGAGGCCGTCGTGAACAAGAGCCTTCTTCAGAACTTGCTGAAGGGCGTCTTCGACGGTCATGGCACCAGCAAGGTTCACGTCCGCAGCCACTTCGACCTCGACATCAGCAACTTCTCCGTCCGACATGGTGAATGTAAGATTTCGTTGCTGTGCGAAGTTATCAGTTGCCGCGTAAGGAGATACATCCGATGCCCTTGGAAAACATATGCAGAAATGTACGCTTGTGGCCGGCAACTAGAAGGGATGGGGATGGGGGAGGGCAAGGTTTCTTACAAGTCAATGAATGAAAATGGTGTTGAAAATCCAGTCGCCTTCCTTCAAGCTTTAACGACTTTCTTGCAACTGTTGATTGCAAGAAACAGGTTCCGACGCCCCGCTGACTGTACGCGACAAAGAATATGCTTTGACCAACCTATGTGACCAAGTAGCATAACTTGGAAGAAACCTGGACTCCTCACACTGATATTGCATTTTCAATGCCTTGAATGCTAGAGTGATTTATTGGTGGTGGGCGTGATGGGAAAGGGGGAGCACTTCAGCGGGTGGTCTTTGCGTTTCGGCGGGCCGTTAAGAAATTTGGTTTCATTTCAATTCCTCCGCACATCATGAGCAGCATCGGCAAGTGGATTGGCCTTAAGATCTACCAGTACGAACTCACTTTCGGCTTGTACATGCTGGAGCCGTGGGAGAAACTCAGTTTCGTACCAGCCCCGTCTCCTGTCCTGATTGACTCACATGTACCCAACCCCCCCATCCAGTCCTCAATACGGTGTTCATTCTCTTCTTTGGCTTCTTCATATTCAGAGGAATGGCCATGTTCCCGGACCTCACCAACTACGTGCTGGAAAAGAGCCGGTACTACTTGAGCATGGAGAACATATGATTGTGTCCTCGACTTGCGGCATGGCGAGCATTAACAGGGTGCCGGTGGAAGCCATGGGAAGAGGAGATTCGGCACTTACTTCAATACACCCGTCGCACATTCATCGTTTAATAATCACCATGTTCCCCAAGTTCATTCCCAGCTCCGAACAGGTGCATAGCCTGGTCCGGAACCTTTTCGTAGGCTCTTCCCAATAAGTTGTGCGGGCTACTCCAAATTCGAACATGTTTCGTTTGCTGCCGATTATCAAACTGATCGTGCCCTTTGAGACAAAAAAAATGCAATACGAGTATTCAGCGAAGCACTACACATTCTTGGCTCTTCATGGAGCTGATGCAGTTAGTGAGTGCAGTTGTGAAAGAAATATTCTTGCGCTATCAAAAGGCAAATCCGGTACCAGATTCCAAAACCTCACAACGGCAGATACATTTTTCAATTTAGCGATCGCACTCATCCCGCGAATCCCGCAATACATACATGAGTTACAGTAAGTATTTTGAAAAATGTTTAAATTTGCCAAGTCCTGGTTGTTACTGTGATTTGGCAAACTCAATCATGACAGACATTCCAGCGTGGGGCCACTTTCTTGCAATAAAAATCACATCCGAGTATCGACCAATACGGCAAGGTTGCCATTCATTGGATTAAGATCGCATCATAGGTCGCAGTCAAGCATGGGCGGAAATTGCTGATCGAGCTCGAAGAACACCAATAGTGTCGAAGTTCTTTTGAAATGCACTATTAGTGTCGACGCTCTTGTGGCAGGCTCGTGAAATGCAGCCAAACGTTCACTATCCCACCCGAAGATAAATCTTTGCTTGTTTCAAAATTTTCAATCCAAACGGCAGATAAAATCGCAATAGTCAGAAGAAGAAATATGGCTATATTCTTCTGTGTTTCTTCATCCATGTATTACTATATTTCTTCTTCTATGTTTCTTCATCCATGCGTTGCTATCCAAAGATTACGACATGTTTGTTGGCTGTTTCGAGAAGCCCACCTAGTTTCGTCCTCCAACTTGTCCCGATTGTTGTTTTTCTTTGAAATTCACGCATAATTGACAATAAGGCGAGATATCAGTTCAATTGTCGCGTAGGGGTTCGACTCGACGATTTAAAATAAAGAGATTGCAGCGCGGATCGATGATCGAGACCAAATAGGTTGGACCAGCGGCCATGATGGTTCACATGTTGGTAGATGGCATGTTAAGTCAAAGGCAATTAAGCAATATATTTCATCAGGCACACAAGAGGTCCCAGACTGGGTTTTATTCAAAGCCCGCGCGACATCTTTTATAAATCGAATCGGAGAAAATAAAAAGAAATGCTGACAGACACTGGGGACGTTAGGACGTGCCACGGGGCTCTCCGCCCCTGTGCCGGTTCTTCACCCACGTCTGTGCCTCCGTCATCTGCCGCAGTTGCGCACTGCTCACCTTCAGTGGTGGTGGTGCCGGCGTCGGCGGGTGCAGCTCCGTCCTCTTCGGCCGTTACCGTCCGGCGCGAGGACGGTGACGGCCGCGGTACGGTAATCGTTGCAATGGGTCCGAGGCGCTCGTGGCTGGTGAGTCGGTTTTTGCGCGGGTGGCTTGTCCACGCGAACTCAACCTTCGTTCTTTACGATTTTGTGACGTGTCCTTCCAAAACAGATCTCGGACTTGAAGCTCAAGTTGAAACCTATGACGGGACTTTTGATACACCAACAGGTTAGGGTGGAAATCTGTTGTGGCTTTTGCCGCCCAAAACTGAAAACGCCACCTGTGTTTTTCTCTCAGGTCGTTATGTTTGGGGAGTATCAACTCACGGACTCGATCAAAATTTCAAAAGGTGTTCCCTTTTGTTTTTTTGATTGACATTAGACACACTTGTCTCAATGCAAATCAAAAAAAAAAAAAATCAAAAAAAAAAACCACTGCCCATACCTCGGCATACGCGGCCGTTTGTTGGACAGAGGGGCGTGGTGTTATTGACGAGGATGGA
>JADHYT010000244.1:0-34791 GCA_027604725.1 Entophlyctis luteolus
ATAAAAGGTAAGGTAAATAAAATTGCTTTGTGTTCTCTTTGTGGAGAATATTCCAATATGTGGGGGTTTCTGTTTGGAAAAATTGTGCCAAGCTTCCACTCACCAAATATGGAATCCTGACATTGCCCACTTGCCCAGACACTGCCTCTGGCCTTCCTGCCCTGCTCCTGTTCTGCCCAACATTCCCTGACTGATCCCTGACACTGGATGCCAGATGAGTGCCAGATACTTTGCCAGGTAGTGCCAGATGCTGGGTAGTTTTGCCAGATACCTGCTGGATACTTGCCGGATGCCAGATACTGCCAGATCAATCCGCCAGGTGATCCTGACATACTATAAGCCACATACCTGCCAGATACATGCTGTATGCCAGACAAGTGTCAGATACTTTGCTGGGTAGTGCTGGATGCCAGGCACTTTTGCCAGATACCTGCCAGATATTTGTCAGATGCTGGAGACTGCTGTATCAATCTGCCAGGTTATCCTGACATACGATATTTCTTGCATTATCAAAAAGATATAGTTGAGGACAGACTGTACAATGAATCAAATAGTGCACCATAAGAATAATAGTGTGTTTTGCCACAATCATAAAAATGCTTATACACCAACATGAAATTGTTAGTTTTACTTTTCTTTTCTTTTTTGGGTTTTTGTTCAAAAACGCTTGGACAATTTTTCTCCAATATATGAAAATGACTTTGTTGGGCCAGCAGTAGCAAGGCCCTTCAATGATTGCGTGATGGCAGGCCATCGGACTGTGTCGCTTATAGCTTGAAAAGTTGTGAGAAAATTTTCCACATAATGTTCGAACCTTTCTCAACAAACATTTTTATGTTTGGTGACGCAGCAACTTTCTGGCAGACTTCAACAGACAATGCAATCGACGTCCTTGTATTATCTGCTTCCTGCGCATTTTCGCGCGATTCGTTTCGCCAAAGCGCAATGACTTTGTCTTTGATATTTTTTGGCAAATTCAGGAGCAGGTCTCCGCGCAGCTTCGCATCAAGCGACTGCTCAAAGCGCCTGTCTGACTCGTTCACAAGGGCGACGTTCGCAGCAAGGTTGCGCAGGACAGGCGCGTACAGCGCCCGCAGCTCGTCTGATTGCGCGTTGACAATGTTTTGGATCTTCCGAGGGTTCTCGCCAAAGGTCATGCGGAAGTCGCCCAGATACGACAGCCCGACGATTGCGGCGAATAGCTCCGCCTGCGTGAACTGGGCCGGAAGCGTCAGCAGGGCAGTGCGGAGTGCGTTTGCCAGGTTCGCGTCGTTCGCCAGCTTGATGCGCGAGTCGCCGCGGAGAATCTTAATCTGGGTACCAGCGCCGAAATGACGATGTAAACAGAACAGAACTATCGCCAGTAAAAAACAAAAATCTCTCACAGGCTTCTGCATCCTTCCGGCAACGTAGAAGTTTATCCATTCGTCCAAATCATTCATGAGATCGTTCATAGAAATCACTCCGTATTTCACTCTCTGTTGTTTAAGATCAGCATCCATCGCCAACCTTTTAAAAAGCAAACGCACCACTCCTTGAATCGAAACGTCAGGATTGAAGTACATCCGCGCGCCGAATCGCTCCTGCACCAGCGACACTGGCTTCGCACCGAGTCTCGCAAGAAACGAGTAATGCTGCGGGTTTTGTTTGATGTTCAGGGAATGCCAATGCTCTGGGTGCGATACGCCGAATATGAGATCAACCATAGGTGCCTTAGTGCGCTATTTCAGGCAATTAGGGGTTTTGTGTGTCGTAAAAACGAAGCGATCGATTACACACGTAGGCAACTTACATTTCCCATTTGATCGTAGCCTATTTGCTTGAAAACGCCAGAGCCGTACCCAGCGGCGAACCTTATAGGCGCGTTGAAGCTTTCAAGCAAGGCCCTCAGTTTCTCGTCAGCCCAAACGTCAAACGGACCATCGTTTGCGCTTGGTTTTGAAACAGGCGCTTCCACTGGATGCCGTTGCTCGTTGCTACTAACAGAGTGAAATCTGGTCCATCGCTGGCGGGTCAGGACGGCAAGCCTGGACCTGCCCGAGAGGATTGAAATCATCAGAATTCTTTATCAAAAATGCCGAAACCGAAACTTCATTCTGTTATCCTTGCAACATACTCCATTGCAGCTTCCTTGACGTGTTGCACGCCCTCCGGTGTTCCTTTGGTTTTCTCGAACTCAAGATATTTCTTGAAGAGGAATTTCATCTTCTTGCTGGATAACTTGAGCGCCAAAGACCGCTCAAATAACCGCCGTGCATGATCAGCATCGCCATACCGCACCTCCATGTCCAGATACACCGACCACATATCGAGCCGCTTGGGGTGGTTCGTTATGATCCCCTCGAACAGTGTTCGTCCTCGCTCCGGTTCTCCATGCTTGAACTCCATTTGTGCAAACTTGCCAACAACTTTCACATCTGGTGACGAAAAATTATTGAAAAAAAGTCGCGCAAGTTCAGCACTCACGTTTTCGCTTTGCCAAGCTCTTCAAACTCCGCTGAAGAACAGCGCGGGACTCTGTCACCTTACCCCTCTTGAGCAGTGACAGTCCGTTCGCCACCCACACTTTGCAACTTTCTTTGAACCGCTTGGTCATCACAGCAAACAACTGGTCCAACGCTTCAAAATTTTCTCGACCTTCATACAAGTTGGCCAAGTGCAAGTGCATGGCCTTTGGCTCGTTCGATGCGACTGCTCGCTCAAAAACCTTCAGCATGGTTTCACGACTACCGTAAGCGCTTTCTAAATTCAGCAGCGCAACCCAAACATTCATCAATTCCTGCGACTCGCGGAAAGAAATAATTTTCAACGCTCGCTCCGCGACCTCACGCGCCTTGCCGATTTCGGCCATTTGCAAGTGAAACGCCATGAATTTGATCCAAAGAAACGAACTATTTGGACTGCCCATGAGCAGCCGCTCAAAAGAGTCTGCTGAGTCCGGAGCTTTCGTTTCGAGAAGATGGGACTCTTGCTCCGCGATCCGCTCCTCTTCTTCGCGCTTCTCTCTTTTCTTCGCTCTCTTGGAACGCTTTGATTCATTGTTGGTTTGTGCTTCATCCTCACTATCTGACTCAAGCTCTTCGACTTCTGCTTGCTGTTCAGACTCGTCGTCCCAGCCAGAGCCGCCAAGGTCCAACGGTTGCAATTCACTCAATTTCTTGTCCTTCTTCGGCTTCAGTGTTTGAGTTTCAATTTCACGGGAATCTGCGATTTCCACCTCTGTATTACGCATTAAATCAACCAAAATAAGTCACCGGATACTCACCATCCAAGTCCATTGCATCGTTTTTGAAATAACTTGCCTTCAGTCCGAAAGAGACCTTTTTCTTGGTTCTGTCCACCGACAGAACCACAGTCATCACTTTATCGCCAACAGAATATAGCGCTTCCATATTAGGAACAGGTTTGTCAGAGAGCTGGGGAAAAAAAAATATATAGTCCACATTTCCCAAAAATGCAAACGTACCTCTTTTCGGTGACACAAACCCGAAAGTTTTGAGTTTTCCAGTTTGATGAACACGCCATTGGCGTCAAAGCCATCAATTGTGCCTGGAAGATGCATTCCTGTTTCTATATTGGCAATAGTGATTTTCTTGGTTCCCTCGGACGCTTTGGACATCGCTGCCGATTTTGCAGCAGGTTGGGAATTTGTTTCCATGGCTTTAGAGGATTTGGGTTTCTCGGATTTAGCCTTGCCCTTGTTAGTTTCAACAGTCGCGGGGTCTGCAACCACAGTGGCAAAAGTACGAGTTGCAAGTGACAGTTCCGCCTTCGGCCGTTTTGACCCCTTTTTCTGCGGCAAACCGGAATCCTCAAGCACAACCACGTGAATCTTGTGACCAGTAGCCTTTTCCGGAATTTTCGACGTGTAAAACCCTGACACTGGGACGTATGCAATGCGGTGTCCGAAAGACGGCAATGAAATGATTACATAATCCTTTGTCTGCAGCTGGACAATTGCTTCCAGCGGATCTTTTGTTGGGATAGATGCTGATGCCTTCTTGCAATAGTCAGTATTGTTTCGAATACGGTTCCGTACCTGCTGGTTGCCTGCTTCAGTGTCGTTGCCTTCCTCCCACAACACCAATTTCAATGCCTTTTTGGCAAAATCAACATGAATAACTCGTGCTGCAACCTCGCTGCCAACTTCCAAGGTTCTTCCAACTTCCAAAATCAATGATGCATCTTCAACATCGTCTACGTCGACGGAGTATCCCGTTGAAGTGCGCTTAAGAACAGTCGCCTCAACAACTTTCCCCACGGGGAACGACGTAATCCAATCCGCTGGAACGGAGTTCTTAATGGCAACGTTACGGTCGATTTGGTCCAACTCAGAAAAATACGATGCCAAATATATTTGGTCAAACGATGAGGTGGGAACTTTGGCTGGGCTCTTGTTCAAAACTGTCAGTATGTCTGATTTTTTCAGACTAATGAAGAAATCGGTTGAATTTTTTGCAGCGCTTTGAATTTTTGCCAAAACCGTTTGGCCCGGGGTCAAGAGCTTTACAATAGCGGACTCTCGGACAAATTCATCCGAGATTGACTGGCAAGAGGTCAGCGACAGACAGGAACAATGCACACTGGATTAATACCTTGAGGTTGCAAATGCCTACAAAGCCACCGACAAATCCGACAAAACACAAGGTATCCGTGATGTTGCGCACGTATCCGAGTGCAACACTTCCGATTTTTAACGTGGCTGGCTCTTCCAGCACCGGCGCATCAGGACTAGCCCGTTTGCCTTGCTGAACGAGAGCAGGCTTGGCGCTTACAACGACTTTTTTCTTCTCAACGTCGACAGACAGCACGACAACGCCCGATGTCTTGATGACACTGCCGGCCTCCAGCGCGGAAAACAGAGCGTCGACGTGAGACAGGTGGTCAGTGAGGTGATTTTTGGGGAGCAGCGCACGCACACCGTCGGACAGCTCCACGATGGCGCCGTCTGGCACAAGCGCAAGCACGCGCGGCGCATCATATATTTGACCTACTCGGACATGCGTGCACGGCGCACCAGTGCTGCTGGTGCCACCGGCGACGTTCGCGGCATTGTCGGGGACAAGTTCGAACTGCCGAATACTCGCGGTCATGCGCTCCGCTGCGGCGTCAACGCTTATGATTTTGCATCGCACTACTTGACCCACGTTGAAAATTGCTTCGGGGTTCATCACCGACTGCGAGCTGAGTTCCTTTTTCGGAACAATCGCCCGCACCGGACCATAAAGGCCAATAATCAGGCCAAATGGCTTGATCGCAATAATATGAGCATCAACTGATTGATTCAATGCCTCCTGAGAGTACGTAGAAATAATTGCAAGCGGCGAATTCACCAGAGGTTTCTTGAGTGTTAATACAATTTTGCGAGCAGCTGGGTCGGCGGTTAAAACCTGCAATTTTCTTTTGGTTAAAGTCTGATAACTCAAATCATATCAATCATAAATTACCCTGCATTTCACAGACATTCCTATCTTAAAAATTTTGGAAGGCTTCTTGATTTCATATTCGCCCAAATGACTGTTGGGAATTATTGCATTGATGTTTTCGGTTATGTCCACAAGCAAGCCAAAATCTTCAATCTTTTTGATAGTTGCCTTCACCAAAAGGCCAGGCTTGACGTCTTTGTGGCTAATGAACGGTGCTTCAACCACGGATGGCTTCATGCTGAATTGGACCACGTTATCCAAGAAATCGTGACCGACAACTCGCGCCGGATGCAAACTTCCAACTGCATACTTTTTGGGGCTGATCTTCGCATCAGGTCGATCGGACAACCGAGAGAGCTGAATTAAATATTTTAAGACAAGTATTGAGGAGGCCTAACAACTCACATGGACATAGCCCAAAGTCGGAACTTCGTTGAATTCAAATTCAACAAACAACCCTAAATCCCTGTCAATCCTCCTGATCGCAACATTTTCAAAAATCGTTCCGACTTCAATCTTTCTAAGATCGGCAACCACTTCGTGCACTTTCCAATCTATTATGTGGGGCAACAGTGTCAAACCAACTTTTTTCTTGATACTGTCCACGTAAAGAATCCTAGCTTGGACTTTCTTTTTAGTTGGATAAACGGATTCCAATTCTTCCGCAATATTGTTGCCCTTTTCAATATGCGCAAGTTCGATTGAGCCTTCAAATATGTTCATGACCGACACCACGATTCCGCGATTGTTCGTGGCAGACTTAACACGTGTTGCAACGAACATTCCGGGTTTCAAGGATTCAAAGGACAAGTTGTGCGAAGACGGGACGATAGCCGTTGCAATGGCAGAGGGATCTGCGGTTACAACAACAAGTTTCTTTGTCAAATCGATGCTCAGCACTGAGCAAAAGATAACTTGGCCAACGGCCAGAACAGATGGTGCGCTTTGACTCTTGGGGTGTTTGCCATCACTTTCAGGTTTGTCTTCGCCAGAAATGAATCTTGCGAGCGCCGTGGCGTGTTTGTTGTGAAGGAAAGCATGGTAGCCGTCAATGCCGATGGCCAGAATGTATCCGTTGTCTTCGACACTCGAAACGGACGCCGAAAACGAGAGTCCTTGCACGATTTCTGAGGGATCAAGATTGGCATTAATTCGATCAGGTCTCAGAGAAAGCTCCAGCTTTCGGCGTTTCGCAGTGTGATTTTCTTCAGGCTTGTCGACAACGACACAAGGCAAGGCCTGACCAACGCGGAACAGCGACTGCAGAGACGGAACTTCAATATCATCCGCGTTGCTGCTGTCATCAGCACCCGCAGCAGCAGCTTCGACTTGCGCAGTCAGCTGGGAGCTGATTTCGGCGATGGAGACGGTACCGCTGATTTGGTTTGGCAGGGAAACGGAGAGCGCAAGTTCGTGTATTTCTTTCACGACGCAGAGAGTTTCGACGCCGGGAGTCAGACTCTGTCGGAATGTGTGAGGCGGAACGGGATGAGATGAGCGCGGAGAGCGAGGGGCCAAACCTTGAAAGTCAAGGACGCAACTGAAGATCGAGTTGCAGCGGGCGGTGAGTTCTTGGGGGCGAGGGCAATATCGGGGTCGCGACGCGCCTTCTTGGAGTTGGAGTTGCGGGACGCAGAGGACGGGATGACGGAGTTTGCGCGGCGCTTCAGGGCAGTTGCGGACGAGGCGGGAGCATCGGCGAACAGAGCCGATGCGTTGCGGGCATCAGCGGCGGGGCCGTCGACGTCGCGGACGCCGCTGCCGCCGTTGCCGCCGCCGCCGCCGCCGCGCGGGAAGTCGCCGGCGGGGCCTCCAACGCCGGGCTGCGACATGGTGGTGACGGGGGAGGGAGGGGAGGGGGAGGGGAGAGGAGAGGGGAACAGAAAAAAAAAAAAGAAAGAAAACCCACACTCAGGTGAGGAGTCGGCGCGATTGAGTGGGAATACTCGGGCGCGTCACCACCATGTGTTGGGAATGGCAGCCTGCACGTCGTCCAGCCCGTCCCCATTCACAAACGTCATTGCGAGCCCCGTCTTTGGAGCATGCCCGTGTTCAGTGGCCCGCGCGTGTTGTTGTATCGGGCGAGGTGTAGGCAGGCACGCCGATCAGCAAACTCCACAAACACAAGTACATCCACTCAACTGCCATGTGCCACTCTACGTGGCAGTGGAATAACCATACCCCCGCGTGCGTGAACTGTATCAACAGCCGCACAAACCCAAGCGTGCATCCCTCCTCTCCAGTTCCGCCCGCCCCGCCAGTGCATCGCGGCACCTGTATCGAGTCGCGTCGGGCAAGCGTCTTCCCGAGTGTCTGGGACCACTGTCTACCGCGCCGGTGAAGCAGTTGTCCATATCCAATCACGTAGAACGAGTGTCTGGGGATCAAATGTTTACAACCGTTTCAAACGCAAAGCCAACATACCCATGCAAATGGAATACATGTTCGATGTTATCCGAGTTGCGGATTTCTAGCATCACCCACTCGTTACTAACAACAAGTGCGTTCGTCGACTGCGGCAACGGGTTTCCGAGCAAAACATCCTGCAGCGTCGGTCGCTCAGGCATTTGATATTGACTATCAAAAAATGTGATCTGATCGGATATTATACTGACTGTTGATACTGTCGTGGCATTGTTCGGAAACGTAGGATCCGGCATTACATTGAACGAAAAATATATATCAGTATCTGAATACGGATATACCCCAGATGGGAGCCCATTCAATTCGCCCAGAATGTAAGGATTTAGGGTATTTGTCAGTGATGGCACCTCTACGTAAGTTGGTTTGACGCTTTGCGAATCTGTGTATCGCCAGACAGCAGTCACATTTAAGTTCAGACCATTGTTGATTTCGCTCCCGGTTGGTGTATACATGTCCATGATGGTTGCACGAAGCCAGTAACTGTCTACGGGCGCACTTGCTTCGACAATTACGGAATCTTTTAGGCGCCCCACGAAAATCGTTGAATTTTTTTTGGAGGAAAAAAATTATTTTTTGAACCCACATCGTTGGGACGCTGAAATCGGCAAACTATCCACGGCAGTCGGATTAGTGTAAGTGCCATCCGCCTCGATAACAATCATTTCGTGGCTATCAATGCTCAGCACGAACTGCGCCTGGGCACTGGTATTGATTATTCGCAAACGATCTGCACGCCAAGACTGCAGTTAGAGATTTTTCAAACAATACGAAAACAGCCACTCAACATCTTTTGCCGGATACTACGTCAAACACCGTGCCGACTTGGAACTGCGGATCGGACGAGATGCACACCAAGCCGTCCCCCGTCCAGAAGTCACAGTCGTACGCGCCGATGCCATTCACCAGGCCCGACGCCGGCACCGGATCGAACGCGTTAACGTAGTTGGCCAGAACATCCGCAGCAGATTTGTGGAAGTTGTCGGAAAGTGTGACTATGATTTCTTCGTCGTAAACGCTCGCAAACGGGTCCAATGGGTCGTGGATGATAAAAGGCCCTCGCAGTCCGTTGACATACTGCGACGCCGCGTGCGAATGCCACCAGAACGTGCCGCTTTGGTTTCCGAGCGAGAATGTGTATGTGAGCGTTGCACCCGGCTTGATTAATGGCTGCGTCACCTGGCATAAAAATTATGGGGTACGCTCTTTTATGAAGCATTCCGCATCACGTTTGCTTACCATTCCAGCACCGTCCAGCCAAGGTGTGTCTGTCATGTACAAGCCATGCCAATGTATGCTAGTTGGCTCGTCCAACCCATTGACAACTGTGACACTTACGGTATCGCCTGTGTCGGCATGGATGGCATAATCGAGAACATCATTTGCGATCATCATTTGTTTGAGAACGCCATCAGGGGCGAGCAGCCGAGTGGAAAGATTGAGAGTAAAATACTTGTGCGGCGGACTTGCAAGAACTTTTGTGGCAGCACGTAGAGCCAACATCATGACCGCGTGAGTACACCTCATTCCAAGGATGTCAAGCGTAAATCTTTTGTGCTTGCTTCAATCCTCAAACCAAAAAAAAAAAAAAAAACAAAAAAAAAAACAGACAATATTGACATCACTCCTTATGGCGACCAGGCACCCACTGGCTACTTTCCAGATTTCTGACGAACGAAGTTCAAGACAAATACCAGAACCAACGAAAAGCTCACCTTTATGCCGCCGCCAATCAGCGGACCTTTGCCTGCCGCTTTCGTTGACATCTCCTTCAACTTCTTCTGCTCCTCGGCCTGTTTTTGCTTGAATGCTAAATCGTCCTATTGGCGGTTCAAAACGTAGCGATTCGGATGAGATTGTGTGATGTTCCGCAGCAGCGACCACGGTACCTCGTCGAGCTCTTTGGCGCCCTTCTTTGGGGCCTTGAGGGGCTTGGCCTTCCCGCCCTGCAAACAGGAAAAATGCAGCGGCGTTAGCCGCCGACGAAGAGTGACCGGAGAGGGCCAAATACCTGCCGTCCTGACATGTTTCAAAAGAAAAATGAAGTAAAAATAAGAACAAAAAAGGACAGAAATGGCAACAGGCGCACTGGGCATCGCGGACGCCAGCGCCGCGTTGATCATCGATCTCTACAAAAACCTCAACATCGAGCGCAGTGCCGACTCTGATGCGATCAGACGCGCGTACAGAAAATTGGCTTTGAAGGTCAGGACCCTGAAGACCCCCCCCCCCAGCCAGTCTCTGACAGAAAACCGCGTCGCCAGTTCCATCCGGACAAAAACAGCGCAAGCAACGCGTTCGATAACTTTCGGATGGTTTCAGAAGCCTACGACGTCTTGAGTAACCGTACGTGCAGTACACTGAGGGCCAGGCCACATTCATAATCAGAAACTCAGAAAAGTTGCGCGCGATTTACGATCAGTATGGAACTGACGGGCTGAGAAACGGCGTCCCCGCACGTGAAGGTACATAGATAAACAAAAGGACATCAAACCCACGAAATTTCCAATTTCAAGGTTTCGAAGGATTCCCAGGCGGATACTACTATCACGGGCAGCCACTGGAAACTTTCAGCGAGTTTTTCGGCAGCAAGAATCCGTTTGCAGATTTCTTTGCGGTGCACAACGAGGACGCGTGTGCGGTCAGCAACGCCGCGCGGCCGCCCAGCGGAGCGAACCGTCCGCCGAGCAGCGCGAGCAGTGGCGGCGGAGATGGTCGGGCGTCGAAGATGAGCGACGGGGCGTCGGCTGCATATCCGCAAAAGTTCGGAACTAAGTTTGGCGGCATGTACGGCATGAACACGCGCAACCCCGCATCGTCGGCGCCAGTACAGGACCCGCCGGTGGAGATGGAGCTTCCTGTCACGCTGGAGGAGCTTTACATTGGATGTGTCAAGAAAGTCAAGGTTGTAAGGAAGGTAGCGTGGTTTTGGAAAATTGATTTCTCCTTGTGTGACAAGCAAACTTGCTTCTCAGGTTCTCACAGACGACGGTGTGACTACATCTGATGTTGAAAAAATTTTCACTATCGACGTGCAACGCGGGTGGAAAAACGGAACTCGTGTTCTGTTTCCACGCGAGGGCGATCAAAACGTAAATAAAATTCCAGGTATCGACATTCTATTGCTTCTCACGCGAACTTTCTTATTCAGTAACCATTAAATAAAAACCCAGCGGACATCGTGTTCGTCGTCAAAGAATTGCCTCACTCAAGATTTAAGCGCGAAGGCAACGACTTGATTTTAAAATCATCAATGACGCTGGCGCAAGCTTTAGCCGGATCGGTAGTGGAGGTTTTGACATTGGACGAAAGACTTCTTCAGATTCCTATCAACGATATTGTCCAGTAAGAAGCTGCAAACTGAGTTTAGTCAGCTAACCAGAAGCCAAGCCCAGATTATGTGAAAGCCGTCAGCAAAGAAGGCATGCCAATTGCAAAGTCGAACGAACGCGGAAAGCTTCTGCTGAAATTCCACATTACTTTTCCAACCTTCCTGAACTCAGATCAAAAGAGAGCAATCAAGGCAAATCTTCCGCAATAAAGCAATCCGTGTTTCACAAAATATTTTTTCAGAAATATTGCTTTATTCTCTTTGCCGACAGGACAGGCAAAATAATCAATTCCACGCAGAAAGGAACCTTTAAGTGTCCGGTTCCAGAAGCCGTCTCATCTCTTCATGTATTGCAGGCAAATCAGACCTTTTCACTACGTAAATCCTTCGACTAGTTTTGATTCCAGCCGTTTGCATGAGCTCGGCTTGGTCGGACTGATTTGAAAACTGGTAATCGAATTGGATCTCTGCAAACTGAGAAAAGAAAAAGAAACCCATCGAGTTGGACAGATATTTGGAAAGCTTTTTTCTGGGGTTTTCACCTTTTCATATATGGCATCTTCGACATGGATATTGAACACGGCAGCGGAATCGTGACCAACTTTCGCCTTCTTTGCCTTTGATTTCTTTCCGCCGCCGCCGCGTCGTGCGTCCGCATCACCACTGTCATCAAACTCATCCCCGGCACTGCCGCACTCCCGGTACACCTTCGACACAACAATCAGGCGCTCGAAGGGCGCGCGTGCGCCGGCAGCGATGGCGGCGTCGAGTTCGGGGATCAGCAGCGCGAGCATTTGCACGGCAAGCTGTGGCGGCAGGTTCACGAGGCGTTCGGACACGAGCAGCGCGCAGGCAGGAGCGCCTGGCTGGAACAGCGCCGCAAAACGCGCGTGGATGTTTTGCTGTGCCTTGCACTTGTGCAGCAGGTACGTCTTGATGGCGTCGACAGAATGGTCCTGTGTACTCGCGGGTTATTCAAACGCGCACGCGTGTTTTGGGAAACGGCAAAGACTGAACTGCGTCAGGCCCGAACCCGAGAACGCACATAATTGCGTACGGATCGTCTGCACCATCAGGCTTTACAACGGATCCGACGTCGGGTGACGCGATGATGCGGTCAGCGAGGGCGGAGAGGTTGAAAAGCTCATGGTCAGCTGCGAAGGTCTGCTTGAGGAGGGTCTTGAGGCCATGGAAGTCGATCTCTGCGGGCGGGAAGAAGTCGAAAGATACGTCGATGATTTCGCCGTCGCCTTCGTCGCTCTGTCGACAAGGCAGTCGTCAGATGATACCAACAGCGGTGAAGGCAGCCAGCTGCCTTTTGGTCGCTCTCGGTGCCGCTGTTGCTGTCAGTTTCGGCATCGTCGTCGGTGTTGTCGACTGGATCCTCGTTCTCGTTGCCGTCGTTCTCGGTGCCGGCAGCGCGCTTCATGACGGGCGTGGATGACCTTGACTTGACCAAAGCGGAATGAAATGTCGACAAACGACGCAACTGACGCAGGCGTCAGTATCGGCCACGTCCGTGCTCCTCAACGCACTGGTTGTGTACGCGGTTTCGTGCCCCGGCTGAGCGCGCTGTCGGTGCCGACAGCGCTGCCTGTGCTCCGCTGCCTGTGCGACGCGCTGCAAGCCGCGTGCCATGTCATGCTCGCGGCAACCCTCCGCACAGGCGTCGTCGCATACGCCGGTGTTCCGACGCCACTCGCTTGGCAAGTGCTGGGTGCCCTTGGCCTGCTCCTGGCCACCACCGCCGTGTTACTCTGCTGTGGCATCGCTGTTTTTCGCTGCTTATGTCATTGTCAACGGCGCTGCTGTATGCCAGAGCTTCCGCCACTGCTAGCGCCGTAATCGTGCTGTGTCCGTTTGCTGTGGGAGGCGCTGCCGTGGCGTACAAGCTCCGTAGCTACAACAGGTATTGTCTTGTTCATTGGAACAAGTTTGCCACTGACATTTTCGCCGGGTGCAAGCAATCTTTGTCATCATATGTGAAAATTTATCGCAAGTGCCGCGAAGTCACTGGAAAAGTGAAACGACCAAGGACGAAACAGTTTAACTTCGCCAGAGTAAAATTCTGGAAAACAAAGATTTTGCACTGTTTGTTCAAAGCGCTGCAATTGTCGAACTCTGCTTTGTTGGTTGGGTACCGTATATGGCCTCAAAGTAATCGCTCGGAACCACTTGGTAGCCAATTTGCACCACGGTCGACAATAACTTTGTACAAAGTCTCCGATTTTCGATTTCTGCGCCGCAATTTCCCATTAGCTTATTCCATACTTCAGCATTTTGCTTGTAATCTCATTTGACAGGTCAATTAAAAAAAGCTTCATTACGCTTCTGACGATTGGTTTCTATTTTATCCTTGGTCATAAGAGAAAAAAAACACTCCCATTGTGCAGGAATCTTTCCAACGCTCCTTAAATTTGAGGCGTGGGGTCAACCCATTTTTTCGGCTATAGTGAATGACTTTGTAATCGCCACAAGCTTGCTACATCACAAAAGTTGGCTAGTCCATCTTTCCTTCTGAAAATTTTGACATCGCATTTACCGGCTTTAAAGCTTCAGCGCGAGGGGTTCTCAACTCTTAACTTCGATACTCAACTTTGGAAGAATTTGCTTTCCTGGTGTATCCGAGACGTAAGCCAGCATAGTAGCCGCGAGCGCTGGGGATCTGCGTTGGGTAAAAGGCAGCTCAAAAAAAGCGAAACCTCCCTGCAACACTCGTGAAAACGTTGAAAATTTTTTTAATTTTTTTCAGAAAATATACGGTTAGGAGGAATAGCAATGTAGTCACCTCGAGACATTGCTTTTCAGCGACCCAGACCGGAGTAGTTCTCGTTAGTTCGAAATGCAGGTAGTTCCCCCAGTTCTGTCACATGACTCCACCCATAAGTACTCAGTCACATATGCCATAAGGTTTGACAAGGCTGTACGCCCAGCGCTAGTGCCTTGTCAGTTCATACAACAGTTTTTGCACTTCGCACGCGTCGATTTGACTGTTTGAACTGCTACCAATTTCGCACGAGTTGCGCAAGCCGGAAGGAGGCGCCAACGCCGTTTAACACTGCGGCTTTGGTGGTGTTCCCGGGTTAGCAAGCACCAACCCGGACGCAGGCTTGTTCCGTACAAGGCAATGCAGCACAAGGCCCCGTTCACGTTCCCGTTCCGAAATCCAATTTGAGTATTTTAATCCAAACAATAACGTGCGTGCAACCGCCATAGACGCCGCACACATAGACGCACCCTCCATAGACCGCCATGAGCTGCAACTACCTGCCCGCAACCACTCTCTGCGGTGCCGCCTTCAAGGGTTTCCCCGTCACTAATACCATCAGTGCCTTCAATGCCCTCCTCGGCAACCTCTCCGTCTCCTCCACCTTCACCGATGCCGACCACGGATGCACAGCCGGCTCTGCCCTGGACTCCGCATTTGGAGAGATGCGCTATCAGTACGCCTGGAACTGCATCGAAGCTGTGTATAGTGCTGTGTTGAGTGGCTGCACCGCCCCTTCCCAGATTCCTCTTCTCTGCCCGGCTTCCGCCAAGGTTGCCGTGGACTCGTACGTCGCCGTATACTATAGTTCTGCATGCCAGTCTCCACCTACTGCATGGGCTACATCGAATAAGATCGATGTCCGTCAGAACCACCTTGCGGCCATGGATTCATTGTTGAACACCGACGGATACTCCGAGTGTTTGCTAAGCATTCCGGCCGACTTGGAAACTAACGCATGTGGGTTTATGGCAAGCGATGATATGGTGTCGTACTGTGAGTCAAATGACGATATATGCTGCACCGATCCATCCGTTACTACATTGGCGTACGTGGATGGAGCCGCCGTCTACCCAACCACCACAACTGCAGCGGTCACAACTGCAGCGGCCGCAACTACGGCAGCCGCAAATGCAGCGGTCACAACGGCAGTGGCGACATCAACTGACGCCTCCGAAACTTCTGCCATATTCTCTGTTGTAATGACCACTTCAAATTCAATCGTCGATTCATCGAACTCAACGGCCACAGCAGCACCAGTTAGCGGCAGTCTCGTTGCCGGAGTGAGTATTGCTCTTGTCGTGGGCCTGATCGTGTTGTCTGCGCTGGCATACAAGGTTTACTCAAAGCGTGTCCAAAAGAAGGAAGAGAATTTGGGGATTGAGTTGGGCGCCGACTCCTTCTGGGCTCCGTCGTTGGACCGTAGTATTGGCAAGAAGAAGGACGACCATTACGACGTAGATGCCAACCAACACTTCCATAATCAACAGCAGCAGCTACGACCACAATGGCAACCACATCAACAACAACCCACCACTCTTCGGGAGCAGCTATTTCTTCCCCAGACTCAAAGCGCATTTGCCTCCTTCTCTTCAACGCGGAATCCACCGGCAAACGGCCCGCCGCCGCCTTTCACGTCCTTGGCACCTGCTGGTCTTCCTACTTTTGTCGAAATGCCCGCACCATCATCTTCTCCTACTGCTGTTCACACTTCCTCGACCACTGTCGGAACACACAGTGTCACAACGACATTCAAAGGTCCCGTCAACTCATTCACCAGTAATGGATCTCTATATTCCGTGGGTGCAGCGCCAAACACAGTCATTATTTCAAACGGCGGCGTGAGCCAAAATACGGGTTATTCCCCAATGAATAGTGATGGCGGTGGTCGCAGCTCATTGGATAGAGGCCAGCGCCAGGCGCCATCGGGGCAACAAACGACACATCCGGTCCCCCCGGTTCCGCCTATGCCTAAGAAATCTTCAGATTTAAGTTTGGCTGCCGCTCCCTTGCAAGTGGCTCCTGTGCCGATTCCTCCGCAGACTTCGAAGAGGGTCGCTAAAGTCACAAATTTGTTTGAGGCACAGGCAGATGATGAGCTCGCGCTGACTATCGTGGGGGAGGAAGTTGTGATCTTCGAAACATTCTCTGACGGTTGGGTGAGTGTGCAATTTCGTTTTGGCTTGTGATGGTACGGCTTGTGACTCATTTGGGAAATTTTTGCAGGCGTTCGGGGCAACCGCCGCACGCAAGGGCTTCTTCCCGCTGGTCGCAGTAGAAGGGGGTGCACCCCCGGGCGCAGTGGTTGTGACGGCGGGCTCGGAGGCTGCAAAAGCGCTTCTCGCCGCTGCAAGCAATAGCGAATCGAACTCGTCCATTGGCCGGGAGACCAGCGGAACTGGGGACACTGGTGGCACTGGAAACCGCACCGGCGGGGGCATAGGCATGAGCCACTCTGAGTCGCAATCGCAGTCGCACTACTCAGCTGTGTCTGGGACGTCTCGCTCGCGGAACAGTTACATGACGATGACGACCAACGCGACCCACCGTCAAAGTACCATCGCGAGCACCCGGTCCGTGTCACTGCGCGGATCGTATATGGATGACGCCTCGCGTAGTTTGGTGTCGCCGCCGCCTATGCCACCAACGTCCGCTGGCACGATGCCGTCCGGCATCGTGCGCCGGCGATTAAGCTCATTAGCGGACAGTGAGTTTGAAGAGATGTGGGACGATGGCGAGGATGATGATTATGTGGAAGGTCGCACCTCAAAGGAGCCGGTCGGTGCCGGATCCGCTTCCGTTCGAAACCCGCTGCGAGCAGCCAGCGCGGGCGAGAGCATGACACGCGTGGTGATGGTTGTGTATGCTTATGCGGCAGAGCAGTCCGATGAGCTCACTTTGGTACCTGGCGCACGCGTCAGCGTCGTTAAGGAGTTTGAAGATGGATGGGCCCTGGGCGTATTACTAGAGACAGGGCGGAAGGGCGCGTTCCCGATGACTTGCTGCTTGGAGGTGTGAGTTCGTTGGTGTGCTCGTTTTCATTGTCGTTTGGTGTTGGTGCATATTGCGTTAGCTGGCTTTTTGTTTAATTGTTTGCGTGTTTGTAGACAGTGGCTGTTGGCGAAGGCTTTGTGTTTAGAAAGTAGCTTCAAGTGCTATGTGGTGGTTACACCTCCCCGTTGTTCCAGTCAGCGTGACTGGAGAATAGTTATGACGACAGCGGAAGACAATACCGTGGACAACGACACGCTGGTCGAGATATGCTGGCTCTGCACCAGCCTCCTACCACAGCAACTCTCCCGCGTATCAGCTCTACTGAACGTGCTATTACCTGTCTGACATTCTTCGCGTTGGCTTAATCCACTCCTAACACACCAGAAAGCGTTAGCTTGCACTCTGCCCACGTCTTTATCGCGGCAAACACTCGCAATCACGACGCCGCCTGGCTCCGGCGATTACGTCAAGGGCATCGTGTGCATCGATGGCTCGAGTCTCGTGAAAGCGGTACTGCACTCCTGTACTTTTGTGCGTGAAGGTCTGACACGTTCACTCAAACAACACGTCGATTCGGTGTGACATTTGCGGTCTCTTAGGAGCTGACACTGAAGCTGCCGCACGCGCGGACGTCGCTGCCGTCGAAAGTCTCCCTGTCACAGCCGACTAAGACACCGTCCGGCGGCGCAGCAGGGATTGTGCTGCCGCAAATCGCAGCGTTCCAAACGCGTGTGCGGCACGCGTTACTGGAGACGGACGCGGCGGCGGAACTCGTGCGTCGCGTTGCGGCTTCGCGGCCGGTTGACGCCGGAACCGCCGCCGACACGGTGCTTGCTGCAGTTGCACGCGTGGCTGATGCGGCTGCGCGGTCACGCGCGGCGCTGGTGGACGTGGACGAGGAGGAGCTATTTCCACTGCGCGAAGTGGACGGCAAGGTTTGGTCCACATACGCGAAACTCGTCGAGTGATGGTTGCAACAACAACAAGAGTTTTAGCCCGGAGCTCCCCGAAGACCTGATTGTCGAATTCTACATGGCGAATGCCAGCACGCTCGCTCTGTCGGTATACGGGATTGCATTCCATGCTTCAGCACCCAGTGCTGCCGCTGCCGCTGGTGGCACGACGTCCGTGCCCATTCAGATTCAGAGCCAGCTGATGTCACATTTCCGAAGCATGAAAATCGAGTGAGTTATGGTTTTATTTTTATTCTGCCGACTGAGTCATCCAAGGACCTACAAAGGAAAGGCTATTGAAATTCTGGACGAGGTTTATCTTGAGACCAGTGTGCCTGGATTTCGCGAGATCCAGCCGTCCCTCGACGCGGTGTACAGCATTTGCGCAAACATGCGCAGCACTCTGGAGGCGTTGGCTGCGTGATTTCTTTTCTAATAATTTGTGCAAGATTTTTTCAAATGTCAAACGGCAAAGAAAACCTTGAAACGAGATGAAGGTCTAAAATATAGATTGCCATCGGAACACGGAGATAATGTGCTCTTCAGCGGTAGAAATGTGCACAGAGAACCCATCAGACGGCTTTAATACCAGAAATGAGTAATCTCAGGTCTGAGGCTCTCGGCAGCTCTTGAATGTTGTCCGATACCGCCACTCTAGACACAACAGTAATGAATGTATTAAACCGCCATTCAATCCACTGAATTATCGTAGGCAGATACGCCAGTATTCTTACCATAAAATAAAACTTTTCCGGAAACATCTGAAGGAATGATATTTATGTATTTTAAGCGGAAAGCCAAAAAGAAAAGCATCGTCCGTATCTGCTTAAATTGAAGCGGACAATCAGCGGACGAATAAACAGCAAATTACGCTTTGGCTGTGGTAGATGTCCTTGGTTTGCGAACTCTTCCCCGAACAAGATGCACTTCGCTATGTGCCGACTCGACGATTGCGGTTTGGTCCGCGCGTGTAGACGCGTCGTCCTGTAGCCATTCGATGACTCTGTAGACCTCTTTAGTCTTCGTTCCGACAGCGTATGGCAACCATCTCGTGGGTTTGTACACTTCATGGGTTGCTTTCGCGTAGTTTTGCAAAGTTACATTGGCGAGCGCACTGTCTGGAACCCATCTCGTGACGGGGTAAACTTCGTTAGTATGCACAGAGCCGGATGCTTGTGAGGAGGATGCCGACGCTGCAGCGTTTGGAAGCCACTGTGTTACGCGGTACACTTCGTTTGTTCTGGACGACGATGCGGCGCCAGGAACCCACTGGGTGACACGATAAACCTCGTTTGTCCGCGATGCGGCGGCCGTAGGCTGGCCGCTCGTGTTTGGAAACCATTCAGTCACTTTGTATACTTCGTTCGTTGGTGCAGACGTCGCGACAGATGCTTGTGCATTCGGGATCCATTCATTTCCGCTGTGCACTTCGTTTGTTGCCGCGGCCGTTTCCGAGTTCGGAACCCATTCCGTAACTTTGTATACTTCGTTGGTTGCAGTTGGATTGGGAGACGCCGTAGTGGGAGCTGTGTCAGGCACCCATCGAGTGACCCGGTAGACTTCGCCCGAGCGGGAGGCTGGTTGTTCTGCGGTGGCGTCTGGAAGCCATAAAGTGATTGGATACACTTCAGGCGTGTGCTCAGTGGTGACCGTTGGGTGAGGTTTACGGATGCGTGACGTTATGTAGTCGACTGGGTGGTCTGCAACGGCGGATGCGGATGCCGAAAATGCGGAGACGGTAGTTGGGGCGTTTGGCGCCCATTGCGTCATGGTGTAAACCTCGCGAGTTGCACCTGCGTGGTTATTTATTACTGTCGCTAAGCTCTCTGAAGTTGAAGCTGAAGCGATCGTCGTAGGGTGAGGCCTGCGAATTCGAGAAGGAACCAAGTAAACTTCATGATGCGGTGGAGCTCGTGCAGGCTCTGATGCAGAACTGGCAGTTGATTCTGAAGTCGGCCCTAGCGTTGTCGCACCTGTTGGTATTTCAACCACTGTGGTTGGCAGTGTATTAGAAGGCTGAGACAAGGTTTCCTGCGCCATGCTAGATCTGAATTCAGTTGTTTCTCCCAACACACTGCCTAGACCTGAACCTTTTGCGGAAGTGGACGAATATTCGCCCGTAGCGGTGGTCAGGGTTTCCCGAGATTTGCTTGTGCCAGCTTCAGCGTTGTTGTGCAGAGCACTTGAAACTGCTGCAGAAGTGTATTCACCCCTTGGAATGGACAACAAACTTCCAGTAGTCACAACGGCGGTCGCTGTTACCTGTGACAGTCTTTTTTCGGATTTTTCGGATGAACTGCTGAAACTTGAAACTCCTGTTGTAGTGTATTGCACTCCAGTAAGGCCTCCTGCACTAACTGGATGAAATGTTGCAGTCACGGCGCCACTGACAACTGTTACCGAGCGGATTGAAATTAATGTGCTTTTATCCACCGTCGAAGCTGGAGTCGTCAAAGCAAATGTGCCCGACACAGTCCCGGCTCTTGATTCAACGGTCTTTGACGCGCTGCCATTTTTTTCGGCTGCCGTTTTTTCATTTGTAGTCGTTGCGGCGGACAATAGAGGTGCCCATTGCGTCAAATGGATCGCTGCGTGAGAAGTTTCTGAAAAGTCCGATGTTTCCGTTGATTCTGTTGTCACAGTGGAAACATTTGGCAACGGTTCGGGTGCTGGTGGGTAGTTGAAGAAGAAACTGTCAAATAAGATCGTCAAATTATCGAACTGAGAAAGTTGGTCCATAGACGTTGGAATCTCTGACAAGTCATTGACTTCATATCGCCTATTTGAAATACAAAAAATGTCAAGATTTCGCGAGCAAACGTCTACGTCACGAATGCTTACAAATAAAAAGTGTTTGGACTTCGCACGGATGTGTAGTTGTCCAAAACCATCGCCAAAGTGTCGAAGTTGTCGTCCAAAATATCCACCTCCTTATGCGCAATAAGCTCTGGCACAGGAATTTTCGTGGTTTCATTGAGACCAAACTTAAAGAAATTGACTTGCTGGCCCCTGTTTTTGAATTATTGAACAGCACTGCCGCAACCGCGTACTCAACTGATACCACCCTGTCACCAGTGCCGAGTAGTCTCCTGCTAGAGAGCTCCCTTTGGGTACCATTGGCATATTGACGATAGCAATTGGACGTGCATACGCAAGTTTGAATGGGTCGAATGAATCGGTATCTTGATACTGCGATAGAACCCTCGGTCAATAAAATAATTCACAAATCAAACTCACTGAGTTGAATGGCGTTGACCTTTCAACTTGAATGCGTCTGAGGAGCCATGCGTCAGAATATCCGGGATCGCAGGGAACGTATCCCACGACTGGATCCCCCGCTGAATGGCCATTCGGATACACAGGCAGATACATTGGATTAACCACGACTCCGCTCTTGTTTTTGTTTCCCGTGGATCGCGTGCCCATATCCCATGCCCTGCGTTAAAGGTACGGCACGTAAAAACTTATGGCCTGTTGCATCTCCAAGCAAAACCCGACGGGACAACTTTTTCTCACCAGACTTCAGAACCCCCCATCCAGCAGTTGATTCGATCATAAATGAGGGCAGAGTTGTTTGTTTGATCCAGGAAGTTGTGGCAGGAGTCTCTTCTCTTTGGACGCACTGGTGCCGCGATCGAGTACGCGATCGCAATGACAGCGACTATTGCGCGGAGCATGCCGTTACAAAGGTGATGAACGGACTAGTGTGAATCACGACACTGGCTGTTTTCCGAATGAAAACAAGAATTGTCAAGAGTTTCCTTTACTCCAAAAAAAAAGTTTTTTGAATGTAGCCCCACAGATTATAACGCCATTTTTATTAGATATTGTGATGGTATGTCATTATTTCCAAGAGTATGTAACTTTATTCTTTTTCGGATGCACAGACTGGGCAGTAGATCGCAGTGAGAGCGACAGTCGAAGAAACACCCTTACTCGTTTTCGCCAAAAAACAATTTTTTACTTCAAAAAAAAACAAGCACTTTTGAATGCACCACACAAAACATGCCATCAAACCTTGGCCGCTGCTGCACAACGTATCACCAGTCGGACACCTTTGTCTTTTTTGCAGTATTACCACGTTGTCTAGAAACGACATGGTGTAAATCCAGCCAAGGCCACGACTTGGAACGCTTGTCTTCGAAGACAGTAATCTTATCTGCCTTCTGCAAAGTCATGCCGATATCGTCAAGACCTTCGACTAAGCATTTTCGCCGCAATTCGTCCACTTCGAATGTAATCACTTCCCCATTCGATCGGCGAACTACTTGGGCAACAAGATCCACTTCTACTTCCTTCCCCTCGCGACCATCCTGCATCAACGCATCGACGTGAGCATGTGAAAGAATCAATGGAAGCATCATGTTTTTAAAGCAGTTGTTGTAGAAGATGTCGGCAAATGATTCAGAAATAATACAACGAATTCCAAAGTCCATCAGTGCCCACGGCGCATGCTCACGAGAAGATCCGCAGCCAAAGTTAGGCCCAGTCACCAATATCTGAGCGGAACGGTACTCAGGCTTGTTAAGGACGAAATCTGGCTTCTCCTGCGGCATGCCCGTCTTGGAGTCTACTTCAGATGTCAGATCATATCGAATTTCATGAAACAGTGCTTTTCCCAGTCCAGTTCGTTTAATTGTCTTGAGGAACTGCTTCGGGATGATCATGTCGGTGTCAACATTGGCCCGTTCCAAAGGAGCTGCAACACTTTTGAGAACTTTGAAAGGTTGAAGACCACCGGCAGACTCCTGAGGCGGCTTCACTTTAGGGCTCTTTGCGCGAGTGATCGAGGATGCCGCAGCCGCATTTTCGGCGATTCCGGCATATTCAAAAGAATCCGCCTTCAGGAACTCTTTTGCATCTAGTTGGATGATCTTTGAACCACTAAGCACAGACAATGTGCGCACATCAGCCAAATGGCCAGTCACTGCTGCTGCTGCTGCCATAGCAGGAGACATCAAATGAGTGCGGCCTCCTGGACCCTGTCTCCCTTCGAAGTTTCGGTTTGACGTTGAGGCACAACGTTCGCCAGCAGTGAGCTGATCGGGGTTCATTCCCAAACACATAGAACATCCAGCTTCTCGCCAATCAAATCCGGCTTGTTTGAAGACTTCGTCAAGACCTTCGGCCTCAGCTTGGGTTTTGATCAAACCAGATCCAGGTACAACCATGGCATAAACATGAGCAGCAACCTTTCTGCCACGAGCGATACTGGCAGCAGAGCGCAGGTCTGAATCCAATAATTTTAAACACATTTCGATTGACTGAAGTTAGAGTCACCTTCGATGCGAGAATTGGTGCATGATCCAATGAATACTTTGTCAACCTTAATCGTGTCCATCTTGGTGTTCGCAGCGAGCCCCATATACTCAAGCGCTCTGGTCATAGATGCCTTCTTCACGGGGTCGGATTCCTTGGCCGGGTCTGGAACATGTCCTGTTATAGGCACCACATCTTGAGGAGATGTTCCCCAAGTAATAGTGGGAACAACGTCAGACGCGTCGATTGTGACGTCAATGTCGTATTTCGCGCCAGGGTCTGACTTCAACGACTTCCAGTAAGCGACTGCAGCATCCCAGTTTACTCCGCTTGGTGCCATTGGGCGATCCTTGATGTAATCAAACGTGATTTGATCGGGGGCAATCATTCCGGCACGAGCACCGGCTTCAATAGACATGTTACACATGGACATTCTCGCTTCGATGCTCAAGCCTTCGATTACCTTCCCGCAAAACTCAATGACGCAACCAGTACCGCCGGCAGTTCCAATGACGCCAATAATGTGCAGCATCAGGTCCTTTGACGTGACACCAGGCAACAGCGCATCGCCATTAACCCGCACTCGCATATTTTTCGACTTTTTCTGAATCAGTGTTTGGGTAGCGAGAACGTGTTCGACCTCTGAAGTGCCGATACCGAACGCGAGGGCGCCAAACGCTCCGTGAGTGGATGTATGCGAGTCGCCGCAGACAACAGTGGTTCCGGGCAGCGTAAACCCCTGCTCGGGGCCTACTACATGCACAATACCTTGGCGCTTGTCACTGAGACCTTAGGGTTCGATTGCGTCAACACCAAGCATCACCGAAGTACAAGGGACGAACCGTAGTAGTTCAAACCAAAGGCATGCACATTCTCTTCGAGGGTCATACACTGCAACCGCGACTCAGCTTCTTTCACGAATGTGTCCACATTCGCATACGCCTGGTCGATTTTCAGGATTTGAAGGTCAGTTTTGTGGTATCACTTCACCTTTCGAGACGAAGTTGGAATATTATGGTCAAGGGTCGCAAGAGTCAGATCGATTCTCCGTACACCGCGAGACGCTGTACGGAGGCCTTCGAAAGCCTGGATTCGAATGTAAATCAGCTTCTTCACCAGGACAGGCATGCCAGACCTGAGGACTCGTGACTTCGTGGACCAGATGGCGATCGATGTAGAGCACAACAGGCTCCTCGGGAGACAGGGGGTCGAAGGGGGCGCCGGACACGGTGCAGACAGCGTGGTGGGCGAACACCTTGTCATAGAGGGTCTGCGGGGCGGACGGCATTTGTTTGCTTCTTTGCATCGACGCCGCGGCGCCGGCGCAGATTTATGGGAGCCATTATTAACAGACTTCTCGCCGTTATTAATCGGCACCCCGTTCATTCCACCCACAGTAAAAATAACAACATAAGAGCCAGCGCCCAGGAACAAACAGAAATGAGTGGGAACAAAAAAAAGTAAATCGTGCAACCTCATGCGCTCACTGATCGCTTTCCATCCCCGCCTGCTAACAGCGCAAGAATTTGCGCTGCCTGCGCATCTTCAGATTCACTGCCATCGCATTTACCACAGTCTGAGACAGTTTCTGCATCGCTAAAACAATCATTGCCACTGCCCCTTACATCACTGCTGCTTTGTTCGAAGGCTACACTGTTGTTTTCCCACTGCGTGTAGCGAACCTGAGGAATAGATTCTGGGGTTTGCGGTGTCGTTGAAGGGGTAGAAGACAGAAGACTCGAATTCGATTGCATTTCGAACACAGTGTTTCCTGTGGTTTGCGTAATCACTAACGAAGCAGTCGACTCAAGTCGTTCAAAATGGGATTTCTTTCTCGAAAGTGCTTCGCTATGTTCAGATATCGAATTGGTGTTCAATTGTTGCTGCGACAAAGACAGCTGGGTTGCACTCTCAGTGGAACTACCAGCGTGAAAATCGAATCCAAAATTCGTCCTTGGTTGTTGCTTATCCAATTTAACTTTGTGAGCAATCAGCAAAAGTTTATGACACGGTTTGCAAAATCTGAAACTGTTTATAAGGGCTTTTGGAAATGCGACAATGAGACACTTACGGTCGCTTCAAATGGCCATACAAAATCAGCTTTTTTTCCTTGCCACATCTCAAGCATGTCCTAACCTCTCGCGAGACATTCGTGTTTGAGTCGGGGCCCCCTTCCAGTACAACACTCGGAACGAAGTCATCATCAACAAGGCCTTCAAACTTCACACGCGGCCGATAAGTTCTGGGTAAATGGGCGTTTGGTGTACAGGTTTTGCATTTAATGCGGATAAGTCTGTGTTCACACAGAGAGTTCGTCGAAGAGTTTCCTTCGTCAAAGCAACGACGGCAGGCATATTTTTGCTTTCGATGCTTGCAGATGATTGATCCACCAGTGCCTTCGTCGTAACAGCTGACGCACTGTCGGAAAAAACGTGACAATTTTTTTTAGGTTTGTCATTTTTACAGTTGGGAGACAAAGACAAGGAAATATGGCCGAAGGTGGGAAACAAAACGGCTACTGACCTGACTGCGGCGTTTCGAATGATGACAGATGGATGAAAGACGCGATGAAGCCTTTGTGCGGGACTGCGATCCAGTCTTGATCTGCCGTGGTGGCTCTGGTGGGGACTGAATAGCTGCCGACACAGAAGCAGAGGAAGACACAGATTTTGAATCAGACATTGCGAAGGATAGAAATGAGCAGTCGAAGGAAAGCAGGTTAGGACGGCGTTTGGAGACTTTCAAGGAACGAGCAACAATGGATTTTAGGTTCACGCGACACAAGCAGCTGCGCAGGAGACGGCGGAACGGGAAATAGAACACCACGCACTGAAGGCGGTGCGGCGAACGGAGTACGGTGACAGGAGGGTGCGGACGGCCAGCGCGCGCCGACTGACAATGGGCCGCGGGCGAATTGGATTTCTGTCTGTGGAAAGAGAAGCATTCTGCGAGGTGGCGAGTTTGTCACTATTTGGTATTTGCCCCCGCAACCATCACCACAAGTTGCACTAGGGAGCTACGGCTTCCGGATCACTTTCGGAAGGATGGATTTATGTTTTGGTTTCGTTTCGGTTTTGTTTTGACTTTATCTCCTCTGCGGCTTTGACTTTAGGTTTAATGGCGTGGTTTCCTTGTTCGCTAGGTTTTACCCGTTCCGTCACTGCTGTGCTTTTATTCAGAGCGTACGATGGCTGTCGACAGAATTGGTTGTTTTTTGAATGAAGTTTTGCATCGCGTATTCAGGTCCGCTCCTATCGGCAGTGCGCGGGCGCGATCCCGATGCTGGTCCTGCTATATTGTATTCACTGGCTCCCGGCGATGGATATGCAACGTTGGCTGGGCTCGCTGTTGGTCTTGCGACTATCGCAGTATCATTGGATGGGACAACCGCCGATTATAACAGCCCTTCGGTCATTTCCACGACGTCTGAGCCGCATTCAGGGAACAGAAGCGCGCAACGAATACGACAACTACTGTTCTGGCAACCAGAGCCTTGTTTCTGGCTAATTTTGGTGAGTCAGCTTTCCGGCCGAACTTGCTCTAACATTCCGCAGAGCGTTGATGCAGTAAGGCGTCAGGATGAAGCACTATCCGTCTCTCTACGTGCGATGTATGCTCGCTATAGGGTAGGCATTCTGAAGTTGCCAAAACTACTAAATTTATCGTCCCACCATCTAACAGCTCCTGCACTCCACGTTCGTAAGTTCTATTTGCAGCTCGGAAGATCGATTTTCTGTTCTTGCACCGAAACTTGACGCTGTGTTTTCTTCACTTCTCGCCAACTTCGACCCTTCTGAGTTGGATTTATCAGATATCTTGCCATCCCCGCAATCTTTGCAATTTCTCACATCTTCTGCGTTTTATGAAGCGATGCAATTGATTTCTTCTATATCTTCAATTTTTACAATTAATTCAGAAATACGGGTCCGATCGGTGCAATTATTGTACTCGTCGTATCATGTACCAATCGGAGAGAAGCCATCTAATTTAGATCCATTGATCGCATATTTGCTGGACCCAAACACTGGAAAAACAAGTGGAGACGGTGGAGTTGTTGGCATGGCAAAACCAAAGGGAATTGGTGTTATCACGGAAACGCGAAGTCTCCGAAGAAAGAAAGCGGAAGCTGGATTGGACGCTTCCGACCGAGAGAGTCTTCGAAGACCGAGCAAACGCAACGGTCCTGTTTCGAAGTTTACAGGATTCGTTGTCGGGCCGGAACAGGACAACTTAGCAATAGATTCCGATGGTTGGGCCGGCGCAAAAGCTATTTACCTTGAGCCGCAAAAGCCGTCCACGTCTGTTTCGATGGCTGCACATATGGAGCAACATCGTCTTCTTGTATTTCAGTTCGAGGAATTTACCACTCTCATAATTATTTTGGACGGCTCCAAAAATCCATCGCTGCCACCAAGCGCGTTTTTGTCGCTCACACCAGAACTTGTGTATCGTCTACCCAATTTGTCTCGAAACCTTGCAATTGCCGAGTCCGCAATTTTCAATTCCGTCCGCGATCGCGACACTCAGCGTCCTTTGTTTTACTTTCACAATTCTCGTACTCGTGTGTCAGAAACAAATATTCCACCAAATGGCGTTCCTAGCGACGTTCTTGAACAAATGGAGGATGCTTACATGCTCCTTTCCGCATCAACTGAGGTCAAAGAGGCTTTCATCAAGCTGGACTCTGATACTTGGGTTATCGCCAGCAAAACGGGTGTTGCCTCTGGCAGTGAGACGAGACGAGGAACTGCATTGTTTCCGTCCGCTGGAAGTGGTCCCGGCGTGGTAGCAGTTGGCACCGTAAGCAGCTTTGGAAGCAGCAATAGTCTAGGTCCCACAGGAAACATAAGGTCCAGTGCGGTTGTTTCTGGGTCTGCTGTTCAAGTGGGAACTGGATCTGGCAACAAGGGTCTACATTCAATTTCAGGTAAGTTTGTTGTTCAACAAAAACGCTGATGCTCCTCCACAGAGGATTTTGTCCAATTGCAGGACCAACTGCGATGCTTGAAGAGTTAGTCAAGTGAAAATAATACTTTTTGACTTATGGTTTCACTCAAAAGACTATAACTTGTACAAGATCAATAAATAGCTTCGCGAATAACTGTTCAATTAACTAACTACACACGACCAACACATCGTCGGCAGGGAAATATACGCTCGATAGTGGGATCGAACCACTGACCTTGAGGTTAACAGCCCCACGCTACTGCCAGCTGAGCCAATCGAGCTTAAGCCTTCCCATTTTATAGACCTTAACGACGATTTCACCTTAAAGGATGAAAAAATTCTAACATTTCAAGTTTGAGAGACGTGCTGCTGCAGAATCCTCTCAGTCTTGGACTATGAAACGAGACTTTCGAAAATCGAAATTCCAAGAAAACCAATTTGCCAGGCAAGCGTGCAGAAGCGCCGAGATCCACAAGGCATTTCCAGTATTTCGGAGATCGCACTTCTGATACAAGTCGCTGGACAACTTGGAGCGAAGCGATGTTACCCATCGCTGTATGAATTCGCATTGTGGATGCCATCTCCGTGTGTCGCTGCCGCACGCATATTTTTAATTTGTTGAAATAAATTTTTTTGAGGAGATAACGGCGGCGAGCCATTTTGACAAATTATTCAGGACTTTTTATTAAGAATCCAAGTCGAAGAGTACTACAAGATCGAATTGCAGAAAAGTGCCTCGAATGGAACGTTCGAGCGCTGTGGAAAGTAGGACATATTCCAAAACTTGCTTAGCTGCTTTTTCAGTTATTGCAATCAAAAGAGTAAAAACTTGACTTGTATTGAAGTATTTTCTTCCTCAAAAGACCTTTCTTCATGGGGTCTACGAATGTGTATATCATATTTCTGACTTTTTTGATATACAGTCTTCCACACATTGCGCAGCGAATAAAAATCCCCGACCTTTATCAGAAAGCCTGTTTCTATGAAGAACGATCACGTTCTTGTGACACCCAAAGAGCACGTGGTAGATTGACAGTGAGCTCATTTGGTTTTTCTGAAATTTGTTACGGTTAAGGAGCGGAAAAAAGGTTTGACATTCTCGATCGAAGATCAAACTTGGATGCAAACAAAGACCACTATAGGGAACTACTGGCTGCTCTCATGTGCTCTTCAGATTACTAAGGTCTTCCAATACTGATATTGGCTTGTTGTGTATTGCGACATCCGACGATGGCGCAATGTGTAACAAGCCAAGTATCTTCGGAATTTTGTCCATAAAAAGGGAACCACAATTTTGCACTGTCAGAACAATCTACGAAGCATGAGTCTCAACAAAGAAGTCGAACGTCAAGACGAACCAGAGGCGGTCCTGGCAAACGAGGCTGAAGTTGCGCGAGTTGTCCGCAAGGTTTGGCAACGCATGTGGCGGGACATAAGCTTATTCCTACTCATCACTCAGGTTGACTGGGCGGTGCTGCCGATTTTATGCGGCTTCTACTTCTTCCAAGCTATCGACAAAGGAAACATAGGACTAGCGCAGCTTGGAGGTATCCAAGCGGACACGCAGACACAATCCGGCGCTGCATTCAACGGTGCCGTGGCCATGTTCTACGTTGGATACATCCTTATGGAGCTGCCGTCAAACTTGATACTGCAGCGTGTGTCGCCTCGGTTGTGGGTGTCACTGATCGGGCTTTTCTGGGGCTTGTCCGTCACACTCATGGGCTTTGCCAAGTCTGAGGTCGCCCTATACTTTGGCCGCTTCTTCCTCGGTGTGTTTGAGGCAGGCATTTTACCTGCGTCGTTGCTGATCACGTCGACTTGGTACCCGAAGTCTGAGCATGCTTTCAAATCTGCCGTTTGGTTCTCGGCCTCTTCGATTGGGTCCGCGCTCGGTGGAATCGTTTCTTACGCCATCCAGACAAATCTTACAGGAGGAAACTTTAACGCTTGGTCTTACTTGATGTTCATTGAGGGCGGATTTACCATCTCGTGGTCTATCCTGTCCTTCATTATCACCCCGGATGTACCTGAACGCGCATCCTTCCTCACGGATGACGAAAAGCTCATAATCGTCAACAGGCTGAAGGCTGACCGTTCGCAAACGAAGCTTGCGTTCAACCGTTCGCAATTCATCGAGGCGTTCAAGGACCCCAAGACATGGCTGCTTGCCCTTATTTACTTCTGCTGGCAGACGGTCAACTCATCGTTCTCTACTTTCGCGCCTGCAATCATCAAGGGTCTTGGGTTTTCGAACCTGAATGCACAGCTTCTCACTGCACCGGGTGCGATCATCAACTTTTTGCTGCAGCTTGTGATATCCAAGTTGTCAGATAGGTTCAATTACAGAGCACCGTTCCTGTTTGGCTCAGGCGTGCTGGCGGTGATAGGCTATTTGTGTATCATCTTCTTCCAGCCCACCACGGACAGTCAACGGTGGACGCTTTGGGGACTCATCATCGTGTTCACAGCGTTCAACCCGGGCTCGCTTACTCTGATTCTCGCATGGACGACGAATCTGATTGTGGGACATACGAAGCGTACGGTTTCCGTAACGATCGTGGTGCTGGCGTCGGCCTTCGGTGGACTTGCCGGCTCGTTTGTGTACCAGTCGTCGGACGCGCCGCGATACATCAACGGACACAGTGCGAATATGACACTGATAATCGTGGGTCTTTTGACTGTCGCCGGACTCGGGTGGTACGTCGTGCGCGAGAACCGTCGCCGCGAAAGTCTCGCGGATGCTGACAAAGAAGTAATCTTTGCACGCGACTTGGTGCATGGCGCGTTCGACGATGAGTTTACAGACAAAGATCCTGCGTTCAGATATGTGCTGTGAAATGGAGGAGAGAGATCATGCTCCACGAAAAAATAAAGTCCGGGTATTAATTCTGTTCATGATCTTTGCCAACTCTTTGGATTGTATGGACGCGGAGATACTGATGGAGCTATGAAGGTCATCTGAGTCGAACATGGGTATGTCCGACAATCAATCAAAAACATTGCGGGAATGGGGAACATGTTTGTCAAGATGCCCGTGCGTCGCCTACTCTGCGCGTCCCCGCTTCCTGTAACTGTCCCGCCTCACAGACTGTGGCGGAAATTACAGGCGCCAAGCCCGCCCCAGCAAACCCGGCCGTGCCGGAGCCCCGGTGGTTCTTCGGCATCTCCCTGCGCATCGTCGTCCTCGTGGTCCTGGCTGCATATGCAATTTTGGGAATAATCGGCCTGGTACAGTCCGTTGGCTTCTTGTTTAAGTTCTTCTTCGTGTGAGTTTTGCTTGCTGCTTCTTCTGCTCTTTAACGCCACTAAACGCCACGCGCACTCAACAGTCTCGACGTTGTTGGACTGCTGCTGGATATATTTGGGTTATTTGCAGTACTCCGGCTTATTCCCGAATGGATGGTCGCGTACGGGTGGGCGCTGGTGGTGCTGCTGGTTGTGGATTTGATTCGCTGCATCACATTGGCAGTTCTCGGCAGCTTCGCCAGCACCTTCGTGACATTTGCGTTCCAGGTTCTGTTCACGGGCTCCATGATTGGGTGTCTGCTCGCAATGCGCACCTATGCCCTTGCGTGCAAAGGGGTGACTCTTTGATCTTGATATATGTCTTCATCCGAAAATCTGCCAATTGTCAATTTGACAGATTGGCTGTTTCTTGTTCTTGTTTGCAGTTCCGCGACAACTGAACTGTCATGTCAGTTCCAGAAAAAAAAAGTTTCAGCTCCCAGTCGGGGAATTGAACCCCGGTCTCGCCCGTGACAGGGGCGGATACTAGCCACTATACTAACTGGGATGTGTTTCGTGTTACGGAATGGGCTCATGTTCCGTAGGTTTAAAAGGATGCCTCTGCAGGCGGCTTGGTCAATTTAGAAATGGACGGCGGGATGAAGAGGAGAACTCTTATTTGTCAAGATCCACGCGACGACAAAATAAAAAATAATAATAAAAGAAATCAGAAATAAATAAAACTGACAATTCGATGGTGTCATTTTCTGACAATAATATTTGAAGTTAATTTTCTGAGTGAGAAGAGTCCCGAGGCTCTCCGTAACATTTCATGATACGGAATTGGGCACTTTGATTATCTGGGATGTTCAGCGGGATTTGACTTGGAGAAGTCAAGTTTGGAGAGGCACGGCGTATTAGTCGTGCGGGTTGGGGATGCGGGGACGCCGTCTTTATTTTCAATAAACAACCATTTTAAAAATAAAAGAGAATTAACGCGAATTTATAGTTGCGTTTGTCGGAGCTTAGCCACTTCTTAAGGCTCTGTCGGAAGAACACGGCTATGACCCGACGTCATACCATAACACCCGCCTCCAGGAGCATACGCGCTGACATCAGTAAGGACGTCGGTTCCTGATCTGTTTCATACTGGCTAAGTAACTCGGGCGTCGCATCAATCCAGCAATTATAGACTGGACTGTGGTCGGACCATTTGATTAGCACTTGAATTTTTCCGTTTATTTTCCGCACGGCAAGCACCTTTTCAATCGTTTGTGTTTCGATCTCGGTGGCGGTCAAAGGGTGTTGTTGTGTGTGATCCCAATAAAATTTTCGTAATTTCTCAGGATGAAAAACAGGGTGTACGCCCCATTCGCGCAGCAAGTCTAATCGGCATGAGGGGACAGATCCAACCAGTTTGATCACGTGGTAATGTCCTGAGTATTGCTTGGACAGTTTACTGATGGGTCTTCCTCTTAGATTTGGTGGTTTAAAATTTTGTGTTGATACGAGGACAAGATTGCCAATCTGGAAGGGGGTCTCAAGTTGACTTCAGTTTGTGGCAATGATGTATCGATCCTGTGTGTCGCGTATCCGGTCCTTGGCAACTTGGTAAGTTGCTCTTAGATCTCTCAATGACAAGGCGTCGAAAGTGTTAAATTGTAGGTTCAACAGGTTTTGAGGATGTTGACCGTATTCCAGGAAGAACAGAGTATACCCAGTCAACGAATTGATGGTGTCGTTTATTCCAAATTCGATGATGTGGAGATAATGATCCCAATCGTCCTGCCAAAAGTTTACACACAATCGGAGAGCAGTAAGTATCCAATCATTCTTTTGTTCTGTTTGACCATCTGTCTGTGGATGGTACAACGTGGATTGTACTAATCTGATTTTTAAGGATTCGCATAATGATTTCCAAAATTCAGAAGTAAATCAAGTATCGCGATCAGAAATGAAGCAGCGTGGAATTCCATGATGCTTGAAGATTTCCTTCTCAAAGAGATCCGCAACGTTTCTGGCGGTCCACGCCTCTTGGATGGGGAAAATTCAGGTACGTTTAGTTCCTGAGTCAATTACAACCATAATTGTGTCATTTTTGTTTTTCGTAGTCGGAAGTTTTGTGATAAAATCCATGGATATTGTGTGCCAACAGTACGGAGGGACGTTGTGGGGCTTCAGTAGACCGTAAGGAAGTTGTCTAGCTATTTTGTTTTGTTGACATATTTCACAGGTCTGTATGAAGCGTTGCATGTCAGCATGGATCTTTGGCCAGTGGAAATATTGCGTGATTTGTTCAGATGTCCTTTCCCAGTTGTTGTGAATGGAAGGACCATAGGAGTGAGCTCTTGTAACTGACATGGAGCATTTTGGATCTCATTTTCGATGTTACTTGCTGTTGTCATGTCGTTCGGATCGATCAAGTACTTCGAAATTTTGAGGAATTGCAGGTCAGTCTTGTTTGCTTCTTTGATTTTGTCAATGATCTCATTGTTAATTTTTAGTTCGGAGAAGTTAAGTTCGTGCACGAAATTGATTACACTTTCAGTGGATTTTGGGTAAGTGTTTACTTGGATTTCCATTTCCTTTGTGTGACTGATTCTTGATAAAGCGTCTGCAATTTTATTCCACAATCCAGGTTGCCATTGGATCTGAAAGTTGTATGCAATGATGTTGGTGATCCATCGATGGTGTATGGGACAAAGTTTGGGTTGGTCAAGAATTCTTCGTAATGATTGCTGGTCAGTGAATACAAGTACTTGGGTTCCTTGAGGTAAGCTCGGTGTTTTCTTAGTGCTTCTACTAAGGCTAACGTTTCTCCTTTGTAGGGATGATAATTTGATTTGGCAGGGTTGCATTTTTGCGAATAAAATGCAATCAGTTCCTCCACCCCCTATTTGTCTGGTTGTGCAACATAGCTGGTAATGGCTTTCTTGGACCAGTCTGTATACATGTGGACAGGTTGTGTTGGATCAAACATGGCAAGTATTTTTGGATTTGATAGAGTCGTCTTTGCTGCAGCAAAATCTGTACAGGCTTGGTAAGTCCAAATTTGTTCAAAAGGTATTGATTTGTGTCCTCACAGGAGATCGGAAAGTGGTGTGAGTAATTCAGCGAATTTTTCAATGAAGTGGTGAATTGTATTCGCGAGTCCGAGGAATGATTGAAGCTCGGAGTAGTTGGTTGGTTCTGGAAAATCTCGGATTGCAGAGATTCTTGAAGGTCAGATGGAAATCAATTCACGTGCAATATTATAACCTAAATATTCAAGTTGTTCTTGTAGAAACAAACATTTATGTAGTCTGACTTGTAGCTGGTTGTCGCGGAGACATTGTAGTGTTGGTTCCCCAAGTTGTCAGATTTGGGATAGGAAGACTTTTAGGAAGACTTTTATTTTGTGATGTGTTGTCCTCTCTCAGAAACTGCCCACCTTATATACTTTTTCTCCAAACCCCCATGTGATTG